>CAUDMG010000190.1:2147500-2225000 GCA_958450375.1 Homarus gammarus | reverse complement strand
AGAGAAACAAATAGATGAAGAGATAGAAAACGGGAACAGACAGGCAGCTAGACAGAGAGAGAGAGAGAGAGAGAGAGAGAGAGAGAGAGAGAGAGAGAGAGAGAGAGAGAGAGAGAGAGAGAGAGAGAGAGTTACATAAATCGACAGAGAAACAAACAAAAAAAAAACAGACGGATGAGAGAAATACGAAAAATAGTGAGACAGACACACATACATACAAGTAAATAAGTAGACAGAGAAGGGAGACAGCTAAAGACAGAAGACAGGTAGAAAACGTAGACAGTATACAGACAAAAAGATGACAGGCACAGAATTCGAGTAAAAATGGAATAACAAAAATGTATCGAGAGAGAAACTGGGGACTGTTAAGACCAGCTCACAGTGTAAGACGGTGGGTAATGGTGGTGGTAGTGGTGGTAGTAATGGGTGGTGATTGTGTGGTTATGTGGGTAAAGGGGTGGTAGTGATTGTGTGGGTGGTAGTGATGGGTGGTGATTGTGGTAATGTGAGTGAACGGATGGTAGTGATTGTGGTAATAAGGTAGGTTGTTTATGGTGGTGGTAGTGGTAGTTAATGCTGATTTTTTTGTTGATAAATGATGCTATGTGATATTGGTGGGTGGTTGTGGTGGTGGTAGAAGATACTGGTAATAGGTATTAATAGTGGATGATGCTGATAGTGGGTGGTGGGTGGGTGGTTGTGGGTGGTTGTGGGTGGTAGTGATGAAAGCTCTGCCAGAACCGATATATTGACGTAGGGCTCTCAAGACTTTGTCACCAATTGCTGGGTGAGAGAGAGAGAGAGAGAGAGAGAGGTGAGAGAGAGAGAAAGAGAGAGAGAGAGAGAGAGAGAGAGAGAGAGAGAGAGAGAGAGAGAGAGAGAGAGAGAGAGAGAGGTGTGAACGCCACAGAAACACCCATCCTCTCGACAGGAGTGTATGGGTGTGAGTGTGTTGAGCTGAAGTCACGAGAAGTTGGAAATGACGAAGGAGAGAAGGAGGAGGAGGAGTGTTGTGGCAGATAGTAGGAGTAGGAAGGATGGAAAGGAAGGAAGGAGGGAAGGAGGTGAGATATGGCCTTTCTCCTGTAGTTATCTTGCTTGCTTGGAAGTAGTCTCTCTCTCTCTCTCTCTCTCTCTCTCTCTCTCTCTCTCTCTCTCTCTCTCTCTCTCTCTCTCTCTCTCTCTGGTGGCGGTGATGATACTGGAGAGGTTTTAGGAAGGTAGTAAATATCAGGGAGAGAGGCAGAGAGGAGCGGTGAGGGTCCCTGCCACTACTGGAGACGAGTGAGAAGAGCGAGAGAGTGTCGAGAGGAGCAGAAAGAAAGACGATAATGTTGAAAATGGACAGGAAAATACGATCGGTTAGAATCAATACACACGGCTGCTGTGAAGTTGCAATACGGTACACGGTTGCAGGTGGTTAGGGGGGGGGGTGTATTTATATAAGAGTGTATTCGCTTAAGGGAGTTGATAATGCAATGCTGTACACCGTTGCAGTTGCTTGAGGATGGTGCTTCAATATTGTGCTAGACTACAATTGAAGAGGAAATACTCTTGCAACACTGTATAATATTTCACTTAATAAGGTTATAATTTTGCAACACTATCAATGCTTGCAATTAATAGGTTTTAAGTTGCTTCAACACCGAAAACGACAGAAATTGATGGTTTTAATCTTGCAACAATGTACAAGACTTCAGAGGGTACAAATTTAGGTCCTGGAAACTACTTACACGGATCCAATTAACTCTGGATTAGGGGGCGACCACAATAGTTAAACACATTGGATGCCAAGATGGAAATATATCAAAGAAATATTATTTATGTAACAGTAAATACTTGTCTATACAGATGGTCGAGCTAAGGAAGTTAACACAGATAAAGACGAGATTATCATGTGGGTTGTTGACTGTCACTTAATTCTCTCTCTCTCTCTCTCTCTCTCTCTCTCTCTCTCTCTCTCTCTCTCTCTCTCTCTCTCTCTCTCTCTCTCGGAGCAGATGGGAAAGCACACAAGAATTAGGACTGCACTTACTTGTCGTAGGAACCATTACTATTGTCCCATCATTCTTGGTAAGGCCTAAGGAGGGTCAGTTTTACGGCGGCTGTAGGAGGTGGATGAGAGAGGATGGGGACATAGGGAGAGAGAGAGAGAGAGAGAGAGAGAGAGAGAGAGAGAGAGAGAGAGTCTTAAAAAATACTGAACTCACACAGAGGACAAAAAAAATTTATTCTGGGTGGAAAGAAGAAGTGCAAATATCTTCAACTTCTGAGATAGAACAAAGTGTCCTTGTCGCTCTACGTGTGGAGGAGAGTGGTGGGGAGTGGATGAGGGAGGAAGGTGGTGAGTGAGGGATGAGGGTGGTGGGGATAGGTGATGGAGGAGGGGTGGACCTGGTGGAGGCTAGACCAATTTATGTGTAAATTCTAATCGACTTTTCTTACATGACTGTCCTCGTACAGCAATGAAACGAATTTGTCCAGTCAAACGTTCGTGCCTGAAACATTTACGAGTCAACCCATGGCTCCCATTTACGTGTTACTGGCGGCTCTTGTCACACCTTGAATGAGTCAACCCATGACGTCATTGAAGTAGTTGTGACGTCACCCACCACAGCAAGAATGAGAGAGTCGGTCCACAGGGTGAACCTCGTGGACACAGAGACAGACAGAAACAGAGACAGATACAGACAGAAACAGAGACAGAGACAGACAGAATGAGGTAAAACAGGTAAGTCTGCCTCTTTAAAGAAATTCCACTCGAAGGAAGAACCGAATAAGACGCTGCAAACCTCAAAGGGATTTCGTATATAAAGATATATCGGATTTTCGAAGCACAGCGACGTGTGTGTGTGTGTGTGTGTGTGTGTGTGTGTGTGTGTGTGTGTGTGTGTGTGTGTGTGTGTGTGTGTGTGTGTGTATCATATAATATACCAATACTTATCATAAGAGAAAATATTAACTAAATCCAACATCATCTTCAGTTGTCATTTACCTGAGAAACTGATTTTCATTTCCTTTTAATTTACGAACCTTAAATTTTATATGTATTTCAATGGTTGGTTTTTACACATATATACTGTATTATGTACGAGCGATAGTAGTTTATAGTCGTACAAGTGTTCTTTGCTTAAGATTTTGTTGACAGCAGCGTTTGGCAACACTCTACAAGGGAGGTAATATATTTCAGGGAGATAGGGGACAGTACGATATATTTCCAGCAGATATACAGAGGGTATAGTATGTTTCAGGGACAGAGAGAAGCACTATATCTCACTGAAAGGAGGGGAGAGAGAGAGAGAGAGAGAGAGAGAGAGAGAGAGAGAGAGAGAGAGAGAGAGATTTAATATTATTTATGTATATTATGACTATAGTTAGTAGTAAAACAAAATACACACACACACACACACACATACACATATACTGGTACACGCACATACAGGGTCTCTCAAAATAAATGTATGTACATTGATGACAGCCACCTTTAACCATACTAGGTAAAAAAATAAAATATTGAGACACCCTGTATATAGATATGATATTTAGTGTGTTTTTTTATGCATGTATACGACTATTCATTAACTTACTGTATTTATTGGTATTACACACAGATATACAACAGGGGGGGATTTATCAGGTTCAGAACAACTAGCGATAATTTAGTTGTTTTTATGGTGCCTCGGTCATTTCAGCCAGATATTTTTCCCATAACTTTACCAGAAAAATATTTTCACACAACTGCCAAAGCGATTTTCCTACATACGTTTACACAAAAGTATATATATTTTTGTTTCGTTAGTAAAAACTTTTTCTTTTTCTATTTTCCTAACGAAACAGTGAGTGTAATTTATTTCGTTCTTATAGAGAGAAATTCTGACAAAGAAGTTTATGACTTAATATTCCTCGTCACCTTCAAGTATTTATACAGCGGATGGAGAGAACAATGTGGTGACGGTAATAAAGATGAGGGAAGGTATTGATGGCAATTATTGGCGTTTACTCCCTGGTGGACCACACAACTAAAGTGCTGTGTAAATATTGACGACGAGATACACACACACATACACACACACACTATGATGAAAACGTGTGTGTGTGTGTGTGTGTGTGTGTATATGTGTGTGTGTGTGTGTATGCGTGTGTGAAAAAAAAACATATATATCTCTATGAACTGAGGAAAAAGTTATGATTTTATTAATACTATCAATAGCCAATTATTACAATTTCTTAATATCATTCTTACTATTTACTATATTAATATTATTCAAACTAGTATCGTGGTCCTCCCCAGCCCAGGACCCACAAGGATGAAGGCAGGACGACCTATATTGTCAAGCATCTTATGTTGACAGACTCTCGCCTCGTAAGTGAGAGTTCTCGTTGGTTATCATCCGTCCTACACGACTCTCCTCCTTCCTGATCCTTTAATGGACGAGCTTCCCTTCCAATATGTGGATCCTAGTATACTCTATCTTTATATACTGTATATATACACCACGTTTACCTGTGTTGGTATATATATAGATACATTGGTATTTCCCCAGCATATATTAATGATTGAATTTGTTTACGATTCCGCTGTAACTCTCTTAAACAAACCACTATGGAGACAAGGACGTGGAGGAGTGGCCAGGCCCTTCATATCCCCCCCTCCTCTCCCCCCTCCCCCCTTTGTATGATTTATCAACGCCAGTCCATTCATCACCACGAGCTTACAGTGGGAGGGGCGTGTGAGGTGCATGGGAGGGGTGTGAGAGGTGGCTGTCGGAGGGGATGTTAGGGGGTGGGGTGGGAGGGGTAGGTGGGGTTAAGTTGAGATACAAGAGATGAGTGGTAGGGAGGTGCGGGGGGGAGGTGTAAAGTGGTTAGGGGGGGATGGTGTGTGTGTGTGTGTGTGTGTGTGTGTGTGTGTGTGTGTGTGTGTGTGTGTGTGTGTGTGTGTGTGTGGAGTAAGTAAGATAGTCTAAGTAAGGCTAGGTTAATGTTAGCTAGCTAGTTTAGTTTAGGTTAGGGTGAATTAGTTCAGGTTAAGTTTGGTTGCCATCCACATTATATAATTACTGTGTCTTCGTAATTAATGTAGGGGATTTACACTCCAATTAGCATAAGGATTTAATTCCCATGTTAATTGGGAAATCGAGAATGCCAATTAGGGACTAAGTTCAGAATTCAATAAGTGTTAATTAATCATTGACTCGCCTGTACTGTTATAATGATATATGAGACTGTCTTGTTTACCAGACGTCATATATATATTCATTCAGTAAATTTATATATCAACGTATAATCCACAAGTACTTTTAAACTTTGATAACTTTATACGTTCATATAATAAAAAAAAACTGTATACGGTATATTATAGGTAGATTTAATATAATAATAACATAATTACTTAACAGATTTGTAATTACTAACAACCATCTTTACTTTATATCATATTCAGAAACATTTGTTACTTTATAAATTTTCCTGTTTCATGTTTTCATTATCCCTTCCTATTTAATTTTTACTCCTAAAGTCTTTTGTACTTGATGGAGGGGAGGTAGAACTCAAGAGTCAAGTACACACACATGTTTAGCGTTCATTCGTTGACATTATCTTCACTACTGATATTTGTTTTATTCTCATCTGTAAAGTTTAAGTCTTTACTGTTGTTTGACGTAACTTTAGCTTTAATTGTTTTGCTCCGAAACTTATGTTGATATTTATATTTTGTAGAATATATCATAATATCACATCACCCAGTGAGAAGTTAAAATAATACGCAGAAGTTATCGATATTTGGCAACTATCACTATTTAGTTATGTGTGGCTAGGTTAGGATTGTTCATTTCTCGTCAAAAGTTTTTAAATAAATAAGAAATTAACATAGAGAAATTATCACTACTAGCAAATTGTCCCTATTCAGCCCAACACTTAATTGGTTACGATTTAATTTCTATTTGGTTGTTTTCGTAACCTTAAGCCACTTTATTATGTACAGTTCAGGTTTGCTTAGTTACTCATTACCTGTACTTATTACTATTATATTTGTTTAACTTTCATAGGTATAGTTTAAGTCAAGCATCACCACTAACGTAGAAGAAATCCTTACATCCTTTAGTTATATTTTAAACGATTTAGTTGTCTTGTTAACTAATCTCCTCAAATATAGCTCAAACTAATGACCTTTCGCGTTAAATCAATTTCCCTCCGGTAAACATCGACATTCATTTAACGAGACAAATAACGAACGAGTCACTTTTCTCCTTAAGAAATAACGATTGACTCAACGAAAACGACATCAAACAACTTACCATTCTGCTTTCAATCGGTTCCTAAAACGTAAACAGCAGCGAGCGATTGAACGAAATTAATTCATCTCAAACGAATCAACGCCCGACTGTGTTTGCTCTGTGTAGATCCTCGCAGTTAATTATCATGTCTTTATTCTGGGCTGTGAAGGTGATTATGCAGGTAGCTATCCCAAGAGGTCTCAGGTGTTGGCCCGGCATGATTAAGACAAGGAGAAATAATAGATAGATAGATAGATAGACAGACGGACGTGGATAGGTAGATAGATACACAGATAGATCTCTCTCACTTCTCCTACCATACCCTCCTATTCCTCCTTACCCCCCCCCCCCCCCAGACACCTGAACTGGTTACGACTCTCACCGTAAATTCACTCAACACGACCAATCTTAAAGTAGCGTAATTTGGAACCTTTCCCGATGTCTCTCAAACTGTCTCTCCCAAGTCTCTCTATTTCTCACTCTTTTATTTTCTCCTTCTCTCCTTTCTACTTTCTTTATCTCTCCCATCATCATCCTTCTTTTTCTTCTTCTTCTTTCTCCATCTTCCTCTCTTATTCTCTCTCTTTACTTTCTCCATCTCTCCTACCCTCCTTCCCTCACCCACCCCTTCCCCTCTCTCCTTCATCCATGCCTTCCCCTTTCCCTCACCACTTCCCTCCTTCTCTCTCACAGCTCCCCTCACCCCCAGCGTCAGTCGACCATGGGCTCGTTGCCAGTCCTTCGCCTCCAAGAAGTGTCCATTAATGCTAAAAAGGCAATTAGTTTGAGAGTTATTTGGTTTTTGGTGTCTCAGTGAAACCCCTGATAGGCGGTGAAGGTGTCGTCTAGTCTATCACTACTAAGGACGGGTGGTGGTGGTGGTGGTGTGTAGGTGTTTGTGGTGATAAGTTGTGTTAGTAACAGTACTACGAGTCACGTGACGGCGGATGAACTTAACACAAACACAACCCGGAATATAAATACAAACACACTTGATTAATTCTACTAATCTCGTGTTGTAAAGATGATTATGTTTACCAAGAACATAACATGGCTCGACTCATCATTCAAAGGGGTGACTATACAAAAACATATGATTAAAAATAAAGATAAAATCCGTCCTATAATGAACGGTGTTTATAAACATATCGGGAGCCTGATAGGTCGGTTCACTATAAATTAATGACTATATCAGTTGACAAGAGACTAATACCATAAAATACACCTACAATATATAGAGGTTCAAAAGACTTATAATATACATAAATTTAAAACTCTAATCATTAATTATAACAAAGGTAATTACAATACACATTATACGTTAACATAAACTTAAGTGTTATATAAACTTACTCAGGTATATAAACCCCCATAACCCCTCGGGAATTATACTTATCATGGATGCATATATAAAGTGTTTTGCCATAGGAATTATTTATGTATCATAGAAGGTCAGCTACAGCAGGCCGGGTGTAGAGTCAACACCTAATATAACACAGAGAAATAAAGAGTATCACTTATACCTGAACTATAAGAATATCAGTAGTGTAGGTGAGATCCTTGGACATTATTACACGATTTTTTCATCTTTTTGAGCCACAGAGAATTTGACTTATAAGCAATATTTACAGTGTTTATTGTTTTTATTATTCACTTGTTTGTTCTTGATTGTGTAACTTGTTTATAGTTGTGCCCACATCCGGGTTACTAAGTGGTTACTGTATACTGAGGAATTATCATAAGATTAATGTACATATCATTTACTACATGTTTCACCCTATTCAGACTTACTCGCCAGGTCATCTTATTAATAGTCAAACACTGGATCTGGAACAGCGTCTTTTCCACTACAGGTAATGACGTGATCTTCCACACCAGGAGGCCATTAAAAATCATCTTCTTCAACCTAACACTTCATTTAGCTTTTCTCTTATATCTTGATCCATAAGTTAAGGTCAACAGCCTCGAGGTGACTTATTAAAGAACGTGAGGCGACAGCAGAAGAGGAGAGGTGGTTGTATGTTATCGACTGACCCACCAGGACTGAAAGTTATGGTTCAGGAGAGTTGTGCTGACGAGGAGACAAGAGGAGGAGGCTGCAAGGTGTAGGAAAGAGAGGTTAGGTTGGTTAGGTTAGGTTAGGTCAGGTCAGGTCAGGTGAAATAAACTAGGGTGTTTTATCTTCAAGTGATCCAGTATACTCTATATCACTATGTAATATCACCATTATATACGTATTTATATCATCTCACCAATGATGCAAATGAATTTAGAATAAAACGAGAACACTTCAAAAACCGTATATATATATATATATTTTACCCAGAGACTCCATCTTGACTTACGAAATATCTCAACTCCTACGGAAGAATATTTCACCTAAAATCTCTTTCCCTCAACTGAGAATTTATAATAATACTTTCAAGGGAAACTGTTCACTAATTAATAAGTCTTTCAGGGGGCTCATTCTCGCCTCTAATGGCTCGTGATTTTCGACTCTCCCGGTTAAATCTTTTTGGGGGGCATTTTATCGACCTGTAGCCAAGATCCTTAATCAACATCTTTGCATCGTGTCTTCAGGGTTTATGTATGTTATTGGCCCTAGGGAATATCTCTATCTGTCTGTGTTGATGTCTCTTCCAGTCCTTCTTTTATCATTCTCTCTCTCTCTCTCTCTCTCTCTCTCACCCACTTCCCACTCCTGCCAGCCCAGCGCACAGTTTGTAGTTGAAGCTGGTAACATGTGGGCACCTGTGTATCATTCAACTTTTTCATTAAGAGCCATTGTCTGTGAGAGGAGCAGATGGCCGAGTCTGAATTACCCGGAGCTGCAGGAAATGTCTGGGTCCTAAATATTTATGTTTTCCTCATGTCTGAAAGCCGTTCGTATGAAGACGGATACTGATGCGTATTTTTTTTTTTTTTTTTGGAAGGAATGGTTATTATGAAGCGCTCAATCCGGATTTGTGTACATTGTTATGATGTTGATAGAGAATTACTATATGATGTGTGTGTGTGTGTGTGTGTGTGTGTGTGTGTGTGTGTGTGTGTGTGTGTATATGATATTTCTTGTCCGTTTGTTCGTTTTGTAAGTATAAATCTGTCTTTCTTCAGTCTTATTGACCAAACACATAATTAAAGTTGATGTATGTACCTCAGAGTTTAATGCAGTATCACTTTTTTTTTTACTTTGATAGAATATTTATTTTAATATTTTACTTAATAATTATTTTTTTTTGTTTTGTTTCTTTGTTTTGTTTGCTCGTTTTAGGTGGCTAACATTACGGCTCATATGCAAATAGGAACACTCGTTGCTTACAAACACTCTTTCTAGTTTTCATATTTTTTGTCGTGTAAATAAGTTGTGATAATGATATGTTTGTTTTTCTTCACCTTAATAGCAGTGGCAATCAGGAGCAGCTATTAACTGGGTCACATTTAGTTTTAAAGTTACGAACACCAAATTTGTAATCGTGGGTCATAATCAAGTTATATATGATGTGTGTTATTTACGGTACAGTAATGGTTTGGCCTATAAACACGTCCACGCACTTTCAAGCTAAGCCTCTCCCCCACAAATACACACTGCCATCCATTCACACTACCACCCACTCACCCGGCCACACACTCACCCAGTCACCCACATTCACCACCCACCCACTATCACACACACACACACACAACAGCCTAAATCCCTCCCTGTCTCTTCCTCTCCTCACTCACAGAAATGACCCATTCACAGGAAATCTTACGTTTGTAGACACCCATTAGAAACTGCCTGGGGATAACCGTGCGTGTGTGCGTGTGAGTGTGTGCGTGTGAGTGCGTGTGTGTGTGTTGGTGTCTGTGTGTGTGTCTGTGTCAGGATAGATTTTTCTGTTTTTCTGGGTTTTTTTTATTTACTTATTTTTTGCATGAAAGAACATTTGGTAGAGACAGCGAACTGCCCACTCAAATGTTCTGGACCTGTAGTATACTGTACAGGCGAGTCAGATACATGAGTTTTACTTCCATATTTTACAGACAGGTTGAGATGGGATGGAATGAGGTGGGTTCAGATGGGATGGAATGGGATGGGGTGGGTTCAGATGGGATGGAATGGGATGGGGTGGGATCAGATGGGATGGAATGGGATGGGGTGGGTTCAGATGGGATGGAATGGGATGGGGTGGGATCAGATGGGATGGGATGGGATGGGTATTACGATTATCCTTCGGTACCGTATCTTTATTATTAGTATGAGGACAGGTAATATGATAAACATATGGTGGGTAATAACTATCGGCCGGATATTAGAACTAACTAAACAATACTGAAGTTTATATATGACTCGTGTACAGTATGTATATATATACCTCTAGCACTAACTATCAGCCGGATATTACAATAGGCTAATAGTGATATTGCTGTACTGCCCTTTTATGAACTCTACTCTCAAGGAAATTCATTATATATAGACAATATTTTGCATTATACCACAGCGCCATAACCTTTGACACCATCTCATTATAAATCGACATTCCATCAGATTACTTCGACAGATCACCAACATACACAGTCAGCCGTAGGTATGAATATGGGTATCTTACGGTATTCTAACCCATAGGGCTCTCAAACAGTCTTCTGGCAGTACGGTATTCTGTTGTCGATAATGTGACCGCGTATATATTGTAATATTATCAGTGTTATTATTATTTGCCCTATTGACTCACTTTGTCTCACTGTTATAAATCGTGTCTCGAATAGTGTTTCAATGATGTTCCTTTTTATGAAACTGATTCGAATGATACTTAATTGTTTCGAGTTTTGAACTGTTCAAAATAAACTGCAAAAAGGAATACTACTACTACTACTACCACTACTACCACTACCACTACTACTACCTGACACAGAACACAATGACTACGGCTGTTAACTCATATCGGATATCTATCATTCAGGTACCTCTTCGTTGGAGATTCGAACCCTGGGACTATTGGATTGCCCAGCCCGGTACAATAACCACTCCGCCACCGTCTTATATAGCCGCTTCATCGTCATGCATAGCCCGTGACACACACTGGTCTGTCCATGCACAAATGTAGCCATCAAATTTGCAATCTCTCTCTCTCTCTCTCTCTCTCTCTCTCTCTCTCTCTCTCTCTCTTCTTCGTATTTTATCCCAGATTGTCTCGTTATCTTTATCTCTCCTCCTGTTTCTTCTTCTTCTTCTTCTTCTTCTTCTTCTTCTTCTTCTTAATCACAACAAATTACTTTCTGTTTATTTCCTGTATCCTATAATAATGGTCGCATCTGTCTGTCTGTCTGTCTTTCTGTCTGTCTCTTTCTATTTCTGTCTCTCTTTCTCTCTCTCTTTATCCCTTTTTCGTTCCCCGTTTCCCTCTCCTTTCCCCCTCTCCCTATCTCTCCTTCCCCCTTTCCTCTTGTCCATTCCGCCACCAGATTCATTTCCCTTCCTTCGTCTCCTACCTTCCGTCCCATTCTATATATCTTTCCCTTTCCGATTTTCTCTCTTTTACTTTTTCTTCTCGATTTCATTTCTATCTCTTTCTCTTCCGATTTTCCTCTATAACTCTTTCTTTCTTATTAGTTTCCTTTGTTTTTTCTCTCTACTTTATCTCTCTCTTGTGTCCTTTCTCATTCGTGATCTCTTCCTCTCTTTTTCATCTTTTCTTTTATCTACATTCTTCTTATTCCTGTATTCTCCTTCTTTGCTATGCCATCTTTACTCTTTCTTTCGCTCTTATCCATTTGTACTCTATTAATCGTGCCTTTCTCGTCTCTCTCTTTCGTTTTCCTTTCTTCCTAGTATATTTTCTTCTTTATGTACCCTTTTCTCCTTCTTCCTCCCTCTTATCTCTTCCCTCCTTCGTGTCTATTCCGTCACGAGAACCATTTATCACTATGTGTATCTCTTCTTTCTACGTTCTCAACCTCTTTTCCATCTCATTCTCTCTCTCTCTCTCTCTCTCTCTCTCTCTCTCTCTCTCTCTCTCTCTCTCTCTCTCTCTCTCTCTCTCTCTCTCTCTCTCTCTCTCTCTCTCTCTTTTCGATCCTGTCAGTAAATCCATTTTCCAGGTGGTGTGGTGTATGTTGCAGTAGCCAGCGTGAACTAGTGTAGCATCCGTGTGTCTCTCTGTCCTGACAAACTGGGGATGATGACAGGTGTTTCTGTCTCTCACGGCCAGGGGGAGGTGGACAGCTGACGGTGAAAAAGTGAGAAAGAAATAGAAGGAAGAGAGAGAAAAAATATAGATCTAGATAGAGAGATGAAGGGGAGAGATAGCTAGTGGATTGAGAGGAGATATAAGAGAATATGTGAGACTGATTGAGGGAGAGAAAGAAAGATTGAAAAATGTGATGAATAAAAAGACAAATATATAGAAATGTAAACAGATAGATAAACCGATAGATAGACAGACAGACAGGTAAACTATTAGATAGATGATTTAAAGGTTATTGAGACACATTCAACTATAAATCACAGCGTCGTGTCTCAACATAAGAGAGGCCTTGTTAACGGTGACCGGAGGAGATAATCTCTTGATCCCCCCCCCAAAAAAAAAAAACAGTGAGACCTCTTCCCTCTCCCTCTCCCCCTTCTTCTCTCTCCCCCTCCCCCTCTCCCCCCTCTCACCCCTCTCAGGATGAAGGAGTTACGTGTCTGATCTGTGTATAGGTTAGTCTCCATATAGGATTGCTTCTCCTTCTGTGGCATAGGAAAAAGTGGCTGATGGATATAATTTTTCCCTTCATTCTTCCCTCTTTCCCTTATTCCTCTTCATTGTTTCCTTTTTTCTTCCCACTTATTCTTCCCTCCTTCCCTCAACCACACTCCTCGGTACTCGTGCTTTTCAACCTCCTCTTCTGTACAAATTCGTGGGATTAAAAAAATTAGTGAGTTAGAGAGACGAGGTACGAAGATGAGGCTGGGAACTCAGTCGCCTTTTTCCCCGTCAGTGGGTGATATGAGAAGCCCCAGTAGCGACTATGGTAGGGAAGGTTTACCGAGAGTAGGGGCCCCTCCTCCCACCCACTAGGAGGTGAATCCCAGCCCGTTCTTTACCGCTTCAGGACGTTGGCTGGAGAGTAGAGGAAGGTCTCGTTACTGGAGGTAGAGAGATGTGGTGGTGGGAGGCGGTGGTCTTTCTGAAGCACAAATTGCGTTCTCTCTCTCTCTCTCTCTCTCTCTCTCTCTCTCTCTCTCTCTCTCTCTCTCTCTCTCTCTCTCTCTCTCTCTCTCCATTGTGGCGAATTCTGAACGACAGGGGAGAAGAACTTGTTACTGAGATAGGAGAGAGAGAGAGAAGGAGGAGGAGGAGGGGCCTTGATACTGTGATCCTGTGAAGCTGGTTTGCGTGTCTACCCTTTAAGAGGATGTGTGAAGTTAGAAGAGGGAAGGGAGAAGATGTTGTTAGCATGTAAGGCAGTCTCTCTCTCTCTCTCTCTCTCTCTCTCTCTCTCTCTCTCTCTCTCTCTCTCTCGCCACATGTACACGAATCATACTTCTCCTCCCAAGGTAAAGTTGTTTAATGGCGACAGGTAGACGACTCGATCTTGAGGACAAGTAGGATGAGGGACAAGGAGAGAAGGACCCCCTATTCTCCTACTCCTCCTCCTATAGCCCAAGTTGATCTGGCGGGTGGGCTAGGGGGCTCAGGCTAGCAAGGCCAATGTAAATAGGGCGACGGAGGGAAAAAAATCTATTGACACAAACTTTCCATTAAGAGAGGAACGAGATTGTGTGTGTTTTAGGAACCTCGGACTGATGGCTCTTTGATACTTCTTTCTATTTTACAATTACTCAGAAATGGAGAGAATTAATAATATAAAGTCTTTGTTATTTGCTAAGTTTTGAGGATTTCTTTTTATTTAGTTATTTATTTATTTATTTATTATTATTATTATTTTTATTATTATATTTTTTGGGGGGGTGGGAGGGGGTGGGTGGGTGTTCTTCAGTGATATATATCCTAATGAACCGGAACTAGTCTTCAAATAATGAATCGTCAGTCAATGAGGCTATTTTCTGTACGTTTTTTTTTTCAGGAAGAGAAAGAGAGTGTGTGTGTTCTTGTTTGTATGTATATATATCTCTCTCTCTCTCTCTCTCTCTCTCTCTATGTCTCTTCCTCTGAACATTTATCACCGTCTCTCGATTTCCACTATTCGTCTTCGCGCCATCGTCTCCAGCCCAGCGAGCCTCCGTGAAAGATTCGTAGTAATAAAGAGAGTCAGGTGCCATTGTGGAGATATTTCTGGCTGAGTTATGCCAAGGGAGTCTGGGATGGCCGGGGTGATATCGAAGGGAGATAGATAAATAGAGAGAGAGAGAGGTGTGCTACAGAGAGTGAGAGAAAGAACAAGAGATGGTAGATAGATAGATAGATAGATAGATAGATAGACATACAGGAAAACGAATGTCACTGCACATATAACTTTCCACACAAAATGATAAACCTTTCAACGCACGTAAAACCTCATACGATTCTAAAACCCGAACTGAAAATGCAGATAAAAGCTGACCACAGAGAGAGAGAGAGAGAGAGAGAGAGAGAGAGAGAGAGAGAGAGAGAGAGAGAGAGAGAGAGAAAAGAAAACTTACCCAGCTACACCTCTCCTCTCCTCCCCTCTCCCCCCCCCCCATCCCTCCCCCCCCTCGGACATTCATCTTTTCATAGAGCGTAAAACCACATGTGAAGCCCAAGAAGATAACTAAAAAATGCAGATACAAACTGGGGAGGGGGTGGGTGGTTGGGGGGGGGGGGTGTGTGTCAGGGACTGCTGATAGAGTATTGAAACTGGGGAGGGAATGGGGGAGGGAGGGATGGTGGGGGGGGAGGGGAGAGTTAAATTGAGCGGAAGAACTACCTCCACCCTCACGACCTAGAGATGAAGTTCTTTAAATCCTCCTCGTCATGTTCTTACTCTTGTGAGGATTTTCATTTTCGTGTAGAGAGAGAGAGAGAGAGAGAGAGAGAGAGAGAGAGAGAGAGAGAGAGAGAGATTATCCACTATGTAATCCTAGCCAGGTTGTGTCGTATTTTCTCCTGAACAATTACTTAATAATCCCTCTAAGTGCCAAGGTTAATATATGACACAACTGACACACCTGTAAGTAGTCAGATGTATATAATTTTAGTGTCAGATCTACCCGGTGGTCTCAGGGTTACTGGGTGCCTAAATTAAGGGTTGGTGGGTGCCAGACTCGCTATGACTAAAGCCGCTGGGTGCCAAGGATTCTGGAAGCTGACTGCCAGGAATTTCGGGTTGGGAGTGCCAGAGTCTGTCCCATGGCCTGGCGGTGAGGGAAGAGAGGAGGGTGAGTAGAATGTAGAGATGGATGGAGGGAAGGAGGACGGCTGAGGGTGAAAGGGAGGGAAGGAGGACGGCTGAGGGTGAAAGGGAGGGAAGGAGGACGGCTGAGGGTGAAAGGGAGGGAAGGAGGGAGGGAGCGAGGCATAGTGGTAGCTGACGATGGGGGGAAGAGGCGATTGCTGATGAAAGAGGGGGAAATAGAGAGGAAGAGAAAAAAGATAGGATAGAGAAAGAGAAAAAAAGAGAGGACGGGGAAGCGGATGAAATGAAGAGAGGGAGGGAGGTATTGAGGGGTGGCTACTAACAGGGTGTGAATGAGGGTGGCATCTGAGGGAGAAGGAAGGGAGGGAGAAAGGGAGATTGACGGCAGACGATGGAAGAGGCACGGAGAGGGGAGAACGAGGGAGGGTGGAGGGTTAGGGGAGACAACAAGAGGGAGAGGGGAGGGAAGGAGATAAGGTGATGGGGGGTGGGCACAATGTCTCACCTGCTGATAGTGCCGCGTACACACAACTTTTGGCACTCGTCAGGGCCGTAAAGGGGAGGAGAGGAGAGGGGAGGGGAGGGGAGAGAGAGGAGAGAGTCAGATAGAGGAGAGGCAGACGGAAGTGAAGCTAAGAGAGGGAGGAAAGGAGAGAAAGAGATAGAGAGGGGGGAATACTAGGACAAATTTAGGGTAGAGAGAAAGAGAAAGACAGTTAGACAGACAGACAAAAGAATAAACAATAACAAATGACATGGATAAAGTAGACACAAGATTCCTTATCCTGGCACCTTAAGAGAGAGGCACCCTAGTAAGAATGGTGCCACGCTTACAGGTCATCTGGCACTCTGTATCTATCTCTCATTAATCTCATTCCTTCATTTCTTGATATATTGGTGATCTTAGGCTCGTGTGGAATGAACTGGGAAGGGTGGAGAGGGGAAGGAGGAGAGGAGAAAGGTGGTAAAGATAAATAGAGAAGGAAGATGAAGAGTGGGATGAGATGGAGAGGGAAAGGTGAAGAGGGGTATGTTAAGGAGAAAGAGAGGGGGAAGTTGGTAAGGATGGAGAGTGGAAGGAGAAGGGGAAGAGGAAGATGGTAAGAAGGGAAAGACGGAGATGATGAGGAAAATGGTTGAAAAATTGGGATGGAGAGGGGAAAGAAAGAGAGAGAGAGAGAGAGAGAAATGGACAAATATGGGGATTGAGAGAGAGAGCAAAGGGATAGGAAAAATGACTAAATATAAAAATAGATAAAAATAAAGATAAAGAAATGATGAAGAACAACACAGAAGAGAAATATAGATAATGAATAAACAGGGAGATAAGGACGCATAAGAATAATCATTAGACAGAAAATTAGGAAAATATAAGAGTGAAGTGAGGAAGACGAGGAAGAGAAAGAGAGAAAGAAAGATCAGATAAAAGAGAGGCTGACTGAACGATGTGTCAGAAAGGTTGAATAGCTGGCAGAAGCCGCTGGTTCTGGGGATCTGAAGGTGTTAGTTTGAGAGAGAGAGAGAGAGAGAGAGAGAGAGAGAGAGAGAGAGAGAGAGAGAGGGGGGAAGAAGAAGAAAGAACAGTAGACAAAAGGAAAACAAAAAAAAAGAACTAATTAAAGGGAAAAGGTGAAGGGAAGTGGAGTGGAGGGGGGGGGGGCAGTTATGGCCATACCTAGCCTACTCACCTGTGGTTCTTGTTTTTCTTGATCGTATTTCTTTTATTTTTCGGATCACCTGAAGATTAGACAACCCGATGTTATTGCATCTGATGACTAAACAACTTAGCACTACTTAGAGGGAGGTAAATTAAGTTAGGTTAGGCCTTTTGGTTAGGTTAGGTTAAGTTTGGTTGGGTTAGGTTGGATGGGTTGCTTAAACTTTACGCATCATTTTATTAATTTTCTTGTCGGTGCTTCCTCCCCTTCCCTTCCTCCCCTTCCCTCCAGCCTTCTCCTTCCCAACCTCCCTCCCTCCCTCCCTTCCTTCCACCCCCCATCCCTCCATCCCTCCTTTCCACCATCCCTCCACCCTCCGTCACTCATCTATTCTTATCATTAATTCCCTCGTCTCTCCTGAACTTTCCCTTCCTTGCCTCTTCTTATCATCTCCTCTCTCGCCCCTTGTCAGCTCCCCTCCTCCTCTCCCTTTCTCCTCTTCTCCCCCTCCACTCTTCTCCCTCCGTTATCCTCTATTGCTTCATAAGTGGCCCCATGTTCATCCATCTCATGTTTTATTCAGTTACTTTATACAGTATTCCAAGAAGGCTGAGACGCCACCATCACCTCCTGGTTTATATATATACATTAATTCTGTATAAATCACATCTGGGGGAATTTATATACAAGTGTTAGTTAGTTTGTGTGTTAATTGTTTATTTTACTCTAGTGGGTAAAAATTTCCACAACTTGAAGGGAAATTAAAAGAAAAATGATAGTAAACGAGAATTGATCAGATAGAAAAAGTGAAACTATGTTCTATGTATTACTTTATATGTATGTATGTATGTATGTATGTATGTAAAGTATGTATGTATGTATGTATTTTGTGTGTCTACGAAGGTGCATTTTTCCTAAGCTAGACGGACTACAGCCCAAGAAACAAAGACCTTCTCAGGAAAGTTAAAATAGCCCTATCAATAACCTTGACTGCGCCTCTGTGTAAGTGTGTATGTGTGTGTGTGTGTGTGTGTGTGTGTGTGTGTGTGTGTGTGTGTGTGTGTGTGTGTGTGTGTGTGTGTGTGTCTCTACCTGCCGGTCTCTAATACACTTGCAGGTCGACAACTATAGTGAGAGGCGGGAAATATTTGTGTCCGGAAGTAAATTTGCGTGGAGCGGGAGAGTTGGGTTCCTATGACAGCACTGCCGGGGTTATTGGGCGAGTTATTGCTGCAGCCTGTATTGTGTACCTGAGAGGTGAGCTCCTGAGAGTTATGTGAGAGCTGAGAAGATGAGGAAAACATCTGCAGAAACTTTCTTCCAGCAGGAGAAAGTGAGAGGTTGAAATTGGACGTGGGAAGGGGGGGGGGGAGAGGGTGAGATTGAGGGGTCTAAAATTGGAATTTTTTCTTCTTTTTTTTTAGGAGTGGGGGGAGTGGGGGGGAAGGGGGGGGGGGAGGTTGGAAGAACGAGCAAGTGTTCTGGAATTGGAGTTTGGGGAAGGCAAAGGAGCAAGTGAATATTCATAGATTGAAATTTCGTATGACGTATAAGAAAAAAAAAGAGTTGAACGACGACTTCTGTGTTGGAGGTTTTGTGAGGTGGGGGAAGCAGGTGAGTGAGTGTCTTGGAGGTGGATTTTGAGAGAGTATTCGTGAACAAGACCTTTTGACTTTTATATGATAATTGAGGTCTAAAACTGGACACTTTAGCGGATGAAAACGTCTATTCTTAAATTACCTTTTTTTAGAAGACTGACGAAGAGAAATGAAGTGTGTTTGAATTTTGGACTTTTGGTGATTAAACATGACAAAATTCGTTAATATTGGACTTGTGGAGATAAACAGATAACCAAACTGTTTAATACTTACCTCTTGGTTGAGTAAAAACATTGTAGAATTATCTTACAAAATTTTTTTAGGAACCGCGAAACAATTCATGACCATCACTGAATTAAATTTTAGGACTTTTGGACTTATGGTTACTGAAGAAACGAAAACTGAATTGGACTTTGCTGGACTGAAAAAGTAAATAACTACCCTAACTCTTGGACTTTGACGATACTGAAAAAAAATTACTCTTCAATTGGATTTTAGGAAGGATAAAAAACACCAGGCTCTTCGGATCTCGACCTTGGGAGGGTAAAAGGATGAAGGACTCTTGTTAACTAGACTCTGGGTCTAGGATGAGTTTCGAGAGCTACCATTTTTAAAGGAGGATTCCTGAAGGATGAAGGAGTGAGGGAGAGTCCTTTGATTATACAGTATAGCGTGGAGGTATAAGTGGTGAATAACGCTTCTGAAATAGAGATTTTTGACAGAGATAGGAGAGGTGGAGACAGAGAGAGAATGAGAGATAGAGACAGAGGGAGAGAGAGAGAGAGTGAGTCATAAAATATCACCACAAAACACAATACAACAACAGACTATAAAAACGATCTCCGGGCAAATTAATCTCAAATATAGAAAAGAAAAAACCCACATAGGAAAAGAAAGGTAGGCATTTAACCTCACAAAGATCGTAAGAGAAAAATAAATAAAATCTCTTAACTTACAAAAAATCAAAAGTAAAAAATCGATAGACAAAATTGAAAAAAAACAACTCTTGACACCTAATGATCGTATGTAAAAAAAGGTATATTTCCTATCAATCCTTACCAGGTTGTGGGGGAGGTGAGGGGAGGGGGGGGGTGGGGGGATAGCGGTGACTGGGAGGGGTGAGAGGGGAAGAGGGAGGGAAGGATGAGAGAGGGGGGTGACGGGGAGTGATGAGGGATGAAGTGAGAGGGGGAGAGGGAGGGAAGGATGAGAGAGGGGGGTGACGGGGAGTGATGAGGGATGAAGTGAGAGGGGGAGAGGGAGGGAAGGAGGAAAGAGGGGGTGAGAGGTGGAGGGAGGGGGATGACAGATGGTGCCACCAACAGCAGGTGATGAACGGGCCCTGGGGTCGTAATTCCCCTTTATTATACGGTGTTTACCTTGTGTGCTGTTGTCGTTAAGAGAAAATTCAGGTGATTTGTCTTTTTAAATGTATTTTCGTCTTTCTTCCTTCCTTCTTTTTTTGTGTATTTCCTTTTCACTTCTTTCCTTTTTTCTTTTTTCATTCTTATATTTAAGTTCTTTTTTTTTTCTTCATTTGGTAAAAAGTCAGGCAATTTATTCTGATTATATTACACCAATACCTCACAATCCATTGTCTAATCGTCTTCAAGGGGTGGAAATAAATGAGAGTGGGGGCGGGGGGAGAATAAGAAACAATGGAAGGGGAGAGGGGAGAAAACTAAATAACTACATCGTACGTCCGCCAGTAGTGATCAGCCATCATACTGGAGATGCCTGAGCTCTGATACCCAAACTATCGTCCGGCACTGAGAGGGAGTCCAGAGCGACCCCCGTATACCCAAGATATAGATAGGTAGTTGTGGTATCCTGTGGTATAATTAAAGGCTGTTATTTCTCAAGACAACAGCATAATCTAGCCCGAAATCACAGAGGAGAGTAGTGTGATATATTGGCCGACATATTCGCCTTTTAATGCCAACGTTCAGTGTCAAAAAAAAAAGCAGGGAGTGATTCACCGCGCGGTCATCCTTCACCGCGTGTATCCCCGAGGCCTGTGTCCACTATGTTGTTTTTATCTCGTGATATATTGCTTGTACGTAAGGTGGAGCCTGTACTTTACACCCTACCCTACCCTACGATTCTTTACCCTGTACCCTACCCTACCCTACCCTACCCTACCCTACCCTACCCTACCCTGTACTCTACCCTACCCTACCCTTCCTTACCCTGTACCCTACCCTACCCTACCCTACCCTACCCTACCCTTCCTTACCCTGTACCCTACCCTACCCTACCCTACCCTACCCTACCCTACCCTTCCTTACCCTGATGGACCCTGTACCCTACCCTACCCTACCCTTCCTTACCCTGTACCCTACCCGACCCTACCCTACCCTACCCTTCCCTACCCTTCCTTACCCTGATGGACCCTGTACTCTACCCTACCCTACCCTACCCTACCCTACTCTACCTTAACCATTAGTATTAAGGCCCAATAAGGCTTGAACCCATGAAGAACCTATTAATATTTCATTACTTTTGACCAAACACATAAAATTATAAGGATATTTAACGAAGTATATGGAGAGGAAAGCCCGTTATATATAGAGGGTTCGTTATATAGAAGTTTCACTGTATATAGAAACCCGCTTATACATACTCCTATATCTTACCCCCCTCCTCCACCCCCCCTTCTCCCCCTCTCCCCCTCCCCCCCCCAAAAAAAAATAATAATTTGGGAGAAAAAACAAATTTCAATATCTTTTAGTACCAAATTTTTGAGAACTTTGAAATTCCTAAACTAGAGTGTGAATTGCATCTCACTTCTTTTATTCACTCAGTTACATCTTCGCTCAATATCCTCCCCTTTGAGACGACTACCACCTTGGGAGTAATATGACCAAGACACCCAGTATTATCTTCTCTTCTCTATCTCTCTCTGTTTATCTCTTCTTTTTTTTACGTATTTTTTTCTTCAATTTTATTTGTGTCTTTTTCTGTCAACTTTATTGTTATTTCTATTTTTATTTATGTTTTCTTTTTGTTATTATTTGTTTATTTCTTTGTTTTGTTCTGTTCCTTCTCTCTCTCTCTCTCTCTCTCTCTCTCTCTCTCTCTCTCTCTCTCTCTCTCTCTCTCTCTCTCTCTCTCTAAGGAAATGTTATGATCCAGATTTACTAGTAAGTGGGTGTGTGGGGGTGATGGATGGCTGAATGGGGTGGCTGGGTGGGTGGTGTGGCTGGGTGGGTGGTGTGGCTGGGTGGTGTGGCTGGGCGTGGGGTCTAGTAAGCCTTATATTACGAAGAATTATTATTAAAACTTAAGCAGTAAAGACCAACAACTTCAACAATAACATTATCTTACAACACAAACAAACACACACAAACAGATGATGTCGTCACTTTACCCACCAAATGGCCCCTCAGCCCATAATTAGAGGGTCATTAGTACATGCTAAATGACCCTAATATAAAAGACCAGGTTTAATTAACTTTTTCTTTCTGTAATAATGGTGATGTAATACTTGTTGGGTTGTATTAATGGGTCGTGATATTTATTTGGTTCTTGTGTAGTAAAGGGAAGGCTCCTCTTTGGTTATAAAGGCGGTGCTACATTAATCTAACCTAACCAAATCTAACCTACACCACTGTAACCTAACCTAACCTAATCAGAAATATATATATATATATATTTTTATTTCAACTACGTCTTGAACGCATCCAATACCCCCTCCCTACTATCCCCACCCCCACCTCACCCCATCCCACCCCACCCCCACCCATCCTCACCCCACCCCACCCCATCCCCACCTCACCCCACCTCACCCCATCCCCACCTCACCCCACCTCACCCCACCCCACCCCATCCCCTCCCCCCTACCCCCTGATTCTTGGTAACCTGCACTAATAACTTACCTCTATTGGGACGTTATTAGCCAGTGAGTATTACAAACCATCTCTGAAATGACAACATGATACAGGTTTTATTGTATTTTATTACTGTAATATGACGTTTTGTATTGCATTTTTATCGTCCTGAAGCAATAAAGATCAAACGCTGGAGATGTTATGTGTAAATAAATAAAGAATAGCGGAGGTACAATGGAAGAGGTTCGATAATTGTTGTAAAAAAAAAAATTAAGGAATTGTAAAGAATGGAATGGGTGTATACTTGCCTGTCCTTGCTGGAGATATTTGTTGTGTTACGTGAGAAGAAGAAGAAGAAATGACAGACAGATAGACAGACAGACAGACAGACAGACAGACAGACAGATAGACAGACAGATAGATAGACAGAGCAACATGAACTCGTCTCCTCAACACAGACCCAGTGAAAATTTTATTAACAGACGAAAGAATTCAGGAATTCCTATCGCAGCTCCACCAAAGGCCATCCAACCCTCTCTCAGGCCAATCATAAACAGGATCAGAAGTCAAAAGTGCAGCTTCACAAGTGCCTGGAAGAGGGTTGAGATGGAGGGGGGGGAGGGGGGTAGTGTACTGACTCTCTCTCTCTCTCTCTCTCTCACTCTCTCTCTCTCTCTCTCTCTCTCTCTCTCTCTCTCTCTCTCTCTCTCTCTCTTACTCACTCAATATTCCCTTTACTGGATTGACTAAAGCCCAGGTGAGCAATCACAGAAGAAATACTTTCTTTGATATTTAATTTAAAAAACATTTATGCTCTGTATGTGTGTGTGTGTGGGAGGGAGGAATGTATGATACGTGCAGAGAAGGCGGAGGGAAGAAGGAAAGGAGGAGGGAAGGAGGGAAGGAAGAGGGAAGGAGGGAAGGAGGAGGGAGGGAAGCAGGGAGGGGTAGATAGAGAAAGGGAGGGCGGAGGGAAGGTACAAAGCAAGCGGTTGACGTAGGGAAGGAGGGAATATTGAAGGAATGAAGGAGGGAAAGTGGAGGGAGGGAGGAAAGAAGAGAGAAATGGACACTAATAAGGAATGAGAGAGGGAAGAATGTAAGGTGATTAGGAGAGAAGGAAGAAAGAAGGGTAGGATGGGTGATAGGGCGAGAGAGAAGAAGGAAGGAAGGAAGGAAGGAAGGAAGGGAGGGAAGTAGATAAGAAAAAACAGAAAGAGGAGGTGGGTGAGGGAGAAATTGAGTTATGGAAGGAGGGAAGAAGGGCAGGGAGGACGAGTGGAGGTAACAAGGTGTGCGTGTGTGTGTGCGTGTGTGTGTGTGTGTGTGTGTGTGTGTGTGTGTGAAGAAAATGCACTTCAATATATATTAGACTAGGGTTTGATTTCTTAATTATATAACGAAACAAAAAGGAATAAATACATACAATTGTCAATATGCAAAAAAAAAAAACATAAAAAAATTGCTATGATGACACAAAAAATATTTTAATTACGTCTCCGTTTCGACAGGTTAATTAGACTGTTTTTGGATTATCATAAATTAATAACTAAACATATTTTGCGTTTATTTTTTATTTTTATCCCTTTTTGTGTTTGTAATATTTCTTCTTCTTCATCTTCTTCTTGTTCTTCTTCTTCTTCTCTTTCTCTTTCCGTTATTCGTATTTTCTTCCATATTTATTTTCTTCTTTCGTGTTATCTTCACCATTTTCTCATTTTATAGCTTCCTCGTCTCTCCCTTTCCCTTATCTCTCTCATCTTTCTTGTTATTTGCTCCCTCTTATCACCCTCCTTCTCTTTCACTGCTTCTCCCGTTTCTCACACCCTATCTCCCTCTCCTCTTTCCAATACCCTCGCACACACCTCCCCCCCCCCCTCTCTCTCTCTCTCTCTCTCTCTCTCTCTCTCTCTCTCACTCTCTCTCCTCAACCTATAAAGGAGGAAGACGGGGAATTCTTCGGCTTCTGAAATTGACTCCCCCTCTAAGCGTCCAATCAGTGACGGAGGACCAAAAATTGAATTAGCCAATCTAGAGTTGTTTCGGCAGGGGGGAAATTTGAGGGTGGAAGAAAAAAATTGGATTCTTGTTGTTTTATTTTATATTCTATCTTTATTTTAAGGAGAGATACAGTTTCTTTCATGAGGTCTTTAATGGGCAAAGACAACGGTAGGGGGAGGGGGAGGGGGAGGGGGAGGGGGAGTGGGGGGGGGTTAGAAAGTTCGTCATGTTCCACTCTGTATTGAAATGTGGGTGAGTGGGTGGATGAGTCAATAGGTGGATGGGTAAGTGAGTGAGTGAGTGAGTGATGGCATTAGGAAAGAAAAAGAATAAGGATAGAATGAAGGATGGAAGGGAAGAAGAACGAAGGAAGAGGAAGAAAAAGAGAACAATAAAAACAGATAATGGCCCAGGTGGAGGAGAACGGCGGTAAAAGTCTACGGACAATGCAACCCACGTTTAAGTAACTTTTAATTTAAAGGCGATAAAAAGAGGAAATCATTTGTCGTATAACTTAACCTCGTTGGTTCAATATGACAAGAGATATACTTCTGCCACAAACCTTCTCTTTACTAACAAGACCAAATAAGAGATGAAGGTGATAACCCTCAAACAACTTCCCCCAATACAACACAAACAAATATAAACAAGTTGATTTAAATTAAGATAAACAAGTTAATTAATAGCATCCAGACTAACAACACCTGCCTGATGACATAGAGTAATTAATTAACCTCCAGACTAATAATAACTGTTTCCTAAAATATATAAATAAGATATACACAATTAACTACTAACAAGAGCTGCTCGCTAACAACCTCCTAACAGCACCTCACACAAGCCATTACACTAAGACAACTACAACGGGGTAGTTAACTCAGCCTCCCTTTCTCAGAGTGTCTTCATATGCAAATTTAATTAGAAACTTGTGAGGGAGCCATTCTGAGCTTAGTTTACTCTCAAGTGTGGCTCCTACTTGATCTCTCTCTCTCCCTCCCTCCTTACCCCCACTATACGAGATCATAGTAAGGCATAAATATTTTTTTTAATATTGTGGACTCTACCACACTTTTTCGTGCACTATTTATAAGGCTTAAACACGTGGGTTTCTTATAAGTTCAAAATCTCTTCATCTATAGATTCTCTCTGAGTCTAATAGCTTACCAGATACGATTAATAGCTCGTCTGTACTCTTACGGGTTTTTAGTATTATCTACAAAGCTAAATTATGTAGATTTTTTTATAGGTCCTAGGAGATAGAGAGTAAAATTTCGTTCTATTAATTTACATAATGAAAGCAATTTCCTATGTAAGTATAATGACAAGAATATTCTGGTCTTACTTTCGATTTCTCGTATAAAACTTTGTAAATAAATATAGAGAAAGAACATTAATGTGAATGACTAAGTTGGTCTAACAGTATCCGAAAAAATACCCTGGAATATATATATTGGAATTGTGTATGTATGTATGTATGTATGGTATGTATGTACGTATGTATGTATACTACCATCTACACTACATCCACTACACTATCATCTACACAATCTACAAAAACAAAAACAACACCCACCACAACTACCCACTACCACCAACCACCCACCACCACAACTATCCACTACCACCACCACCACCACCACCACCACCACCACCACCACACACCACCACCATCACCACCACCACCACCACCACCACCAACCACCCACCACCACAACTACCCACTACCACCAACCACCCACCACCACAACTACCACCACCACAACTACCCACTACCACCAACCACCCACCACCCACCACCACAACTGCCCACTACCACCAACCACCCACCACCACAACTACCCACTACCACCACCAACCACCCACCACCACAACTACCCACTACCACCACCACCACAACTACCACCACCACCACCACCGCCACCACCACCATCAGAAACACAAGCCCATCCAGCGTTCGAGTGGGCGAGCTAGCGAGCGTCTACACCACAATGTATCTTTGAGCTTGCCTAATCAATCCTTCCGCTTTCACTGTGAGCATTGTGTCAGGGGAGCCCTCTAACGACCTACGGCCTCGTCTCTTTGTTTTCTGTTATTGTTACGAGCCCAATAAGGGGTTTGTTAAGCGAAGATTTTGAAGCTCGGGGTTGGCTGGTGGGCAGGCGGCTAGTTACGTCTGTGTTGGTGGTGATCAAACTCGCTGCTAAACTTCCTGGAAAACAGCCTTCGTTGGTGAGCGTCGAGATGAATTTGTACTGAGAGGTGTGTGTGTGTATATCCCCGTCTGTGTGTGTTGGGGGGGGGATGGGGTCTATGGTTCATTGTTATCTACTGGTTCATTAGCAGTGGTCAACAGGCGCGTGAGAGGTAGTAATGGTTAGTTAGTTAGTTAGTTACTGTCGAACAAGATTGAGGATGGTTGGGTGAAAAGAGTTTGTTGTTGTGTCGTTTAGTTGATGTTACTGTAGTTTATGAGTAATGGTTCACAAAATAAGTTGATGGGAATGTTGACTAGATATTGCAGTTTTGTGGTCGGTTATAACCCTGTATATTGCGTTGGGTTTATTCTTGCTTATAAATCACACAAGACATCTTCCAAAACATGCAAAAAAATTAACCAACCAAATCTAACCTAACCTAACCAAGCCAAACCTAATCTAGAAACACCTGCGGTCAATCTTAGTTAAGTTTAATAGAGTTAGCTTGGGTTAAATTTGATTTGGTTCGCGTTGCCTGTCCGTCAAAATAAAAGATGGATAACTCAAAGAAATTCCAACGTGGCCTAAAACTCGAATGAATTAAATCTCGCTGTAGAAACATTAATGAACCGATTAATTCATTTTTACTTTTTCGCCGTTTCATTCATCATATTTATCCCAGTAACGAATAACGCTGGACAACAACAACAACAACAACAACAACAACAACAACAACAACAACAATAATAATAATAATAATAATAATAATAATAATAATAAACTTAAAGGAGAGAGACTCATATGATGTCTCTCAGTATCATTAAATATAAAATTTATAGCATAGCGATTTATTATCTATCTCTTCACCAATAAATTATCGATAATGGGGCAGTGAGGGGCGGCCACGATCGTCTTTCTTTCTTTCTTTCTTTCTTTCTTTCTTTCTCTTTGTCTCTCTGTCTCTCTCTCTATGTCACTCTAAACCTCTACAACACAAAACAAACACAAAATCTCATTAATCACCCCCTCACGTCATGACAAGAACCTAATTACTCCATAAGGATGTAATTTAACTCGGTTTCTCGTAAAATCATTGAGACACCCGAGTCTTAAGACAACCACTTGAATACAAAACATCTTGATTAATACCTAAACTCTGTCGGCCACTTAGGTTACAGAGAGAGTTCCCTCCTCCTCATCTTGTAAGGAGTGTTTAAATGGATTCTGTAATCTGTTATGTATTCATTATAGTTTGGGAGTTTTTATTTATTTTTTCGTATTTTTTATTTTTTTTTATATTTTTTTGGATATTTCATTTTTTTATTTTTTTTATTTTTTATTTTTTTATTTTGTATCGTGTGTATTAATAACTCTAGGTACAGTACTTATTATTATTATGTATTCTTAGTAAAGTGATATAATACCACTTTCTCTCACCCAGTATCTCTCTTACTCTCTCTCTTCACCTATATCTCTCTCACCCAGTATGTCTCTTACTCTCTCTCTTCACCTTTATCTCTCTCACACCTTACTGAGCTGAAGAGGGGAGGGAGAGAAAGGAGGGTAGGGAGGGGGGTGAGAAGCTGCTGTTGAGATACAATATTAATGTTTCCAAATTACTCGTTTCATTTACATATTTTCAAAACATAAATAAATAAAATAAATAATAACAAAAGGGGAGATTTATAACTCACTACAATAAAAATAACATAATACAAATAAATCTATGTTTAAGATAATTTGTTTTTGAAAAAGGATAAATTTTTCACTGTGTTCCTCCTGCGTTGGTAAGATACAATTCTCTATATTGTGTGTTTATATTTGCCGGTGCACGAGTAGGGCTATCAGTGCTTCTATGTATGATCATGTATAGTATATCGACACCATACTTTAATAGATATAACCTAAAAATATACTTCCATGGCAGATGTGTGTATTTTCACCATGACAACACGTAGATTAGCTGTTTATTTTTGTGGGTATGTGAAGGAAGAGGGAGTGAGTGTGAGGGGAGAGGGAGTGAGTGTGAGGGGAGAGGGAGTGAGTGTGAGGGGAGAGGGAGTGAGTGTGAGGGGAGAGGGAGTGAGTGTGAGGGGAGAGGAAGTGAGTGTGTGAGGGGGAGAGGCAGCGAGGAGTGGCAGTAAGACGTGGTTGTGGGTAAGGACTGAGAGAGCCAAAGGTCTGGGTCGTTATCTGTGTCTGAGTCAGTAGTTAGTCACTCACTCTCTTTTATCTTCCTTCTGTTCGTTTTCTTCCCTTCTTCTTTTTGTTTTTCTGTTCATCCCCCCCCCCATCTCTCTCTCTCTCTCTCTCTCTCTCTCTCTCTCTCTCTCTCTCTCTCTCTAAGTGCCGGTTTGTAAGAGGCTCTGTGCATTGTGACCTCTGAGCTTTGACCTCCTATTACAAAACTGGATAGATGTGAGAAGCAGAGAGATAGAGAGGGGGAGGGGAGATATAGACAAATAAAAATAAAAAAAATATTTGCTTCTTTGAGGAATGGGCTTCTATATTACCTATTAGTAAAATAATACATCTACTTGTCCCCTAAGCCTGCTGGGTTGACCGTGGTTGTCTGAGGGTGAAACCAGAGTTGCAATCTACGAAATAAAGAAGTATCAAATATCACGATAAAACAATAGAAAGTTATAAAGGAAAGTTGTGTCTGGGATGGGGACCGCAGGACATCAACCACCAAAATTTCAATCTAACATCGAAATACGAGAAGTGTGTGAGAGTGGTTACAAGTGGACGTCCATGTAGGCGCATAATACTGTATGTTTGTTGTGTGAGAGGGAAAAAGTGGAGGCGGTACGTACGAGGCTCCTGAGGGCAATACTGTTGATGGATGCTCGATACAGGTTGGTGGGCCACAGGAACATCTCATCAGCCCGCCAGTAAACACGAGAATTGTTTATTAAAAGTGAAGTTGGCCGCGGGATTGGATGCTTTTATTAGTCTTAAGCAAGGGTCTGGGGCACCACCAACTACTTGTTCTTGTGCAGGATTTAAAAAGAGACTTGTTGTTTATAACGAAAGAGAGTGTGTAGTGCAGGAAAGATCTGTATAATTATTTTTGCGTAATTTTTTATATATTTTTTTTCTTGTAAGAAATGTAGAGAGAATGTGTATAAGGTCCCTTTAAACACAATGCGGTGTTTTTGTCTTATATAACCTTTGGGAAGAGACTCCTAATGATTTTTTTTCAAAGTCATTGTGAATCTCAGTAATAGTATTTCCTGTGCGAGGTGTTCCGTCAGCCAGCACGCTCGTTACTGCATGTTTCCCAACCCAAAGGCTACTTAAGTCTGCCATTTTATTATCACAGGGATTACAGTCTCTACTTGGAACAGAATAAAACAAAACAAAATCAGAACATGATAGACAATGAAGGTTTAACGCACCCTGTAAATATGATCACAGCTTAACTCTTGGGCTGACATACACAGTGTATAGGATTACTATACTAGTTCAGGTTATTATCGTGTGTTCACCTCCGAGGTTAACATATTCACATTATAAACAACATAACTCTTCATACACTGTGTGCTGGTAATCCTCACAAACAACTATACCAAGAGAACACAACAGCTCGTATAATAATTTAAATTATTCTATCTAAAATTAAATTGCTTGAAGATTAACAGAAAATCCACAGACACACACATATATATAACATAATATATATAATATATATAATAAGATATATATATATATATATATATATATATATATTACCTGTGTAATCTGCTTCTGCATATGTGTTAAATATACGAAAGCGCTTCAGAATTTTTTTCCCACGTGGTTTACAAGTAAACACGCACACACTCACACACCATCCTCCTCTCACCTCTCCCTCACACCTCTCCAACACCATCCTCCTCTCACCTCTCCCTCACACCTCTCCAACACCATCCTCCTCTCACCTCTCCCTCACAGGTCACCAGCAGCACCGGGTTGACCACATCACGGAATAAAATGAAACCAGAGTTTCTCCTTGAGGATTATCTTCATGCCCGGGTGCTCAAGGGCGTCACTAGACCTTTTAATTCCTTGGATAGGAGATGAAAGCTGCGCCCAATGTCCTCTCTTTACCCCTCACCCCTCGCACCAATGGTTGAGAGAGAGAGAGAGAGAGAGAGAGAGAGAGAGAGAGAGAGAGAGAGAGAGAGAGCCCAGTCATCATCAGAAGACACCCCGCATCAATGGACACATCCTGGAAGGGAGAGGCAGCATGGAAAGGAACCCTCTTGTGGGGATGGCCGCTGGCTGGCTCCATCCACCTCCATCTCATCGCATCCGTTGCTCTGTTGCTTTGAGTCTCTCTCTCTTTCTCTCTCTCTCTTTGCTCCTTCACGTTGATGATGATCCTGAAATTAGAGCGCGAGATGAGCTCTATCGACGCTTTATCAAGGAGGTTATTTGGGTCTGAGCAGGGAGGGGGAGGCGGGTAGTTCCACGCTCGTTAAGCTTCTTAACTTTCTTGATCAAAAGACGTCGTAGTTGTGGGGGGTGGTGGGGGGGAGACCTTGGATAGCACCGATCAAAGGTAAGGGGGCGGAGGAGTGACTGTGAGAAGGAGGGGGGGGGAGGTGAGGAGTAGGAGGGGAAGGATATGTGAGGAAGGGTAAGGAGGAGGGGGAGAGAGGTTGAGGATGAGGAAGAGAGAAATGAAGATTGAAAAGGGAGAGAAGGAGGGGGAGAGGAAGGGAAGAATAAAGGGGTGGTTAGGGGGGAGGGGGGTGCGGAGAAGAAGTAAGTTAAGTTGTAGTTCCTGTAATTACTAAATTACTTACCTACTTAAAATATCTCAGGTGTTGAAGAGCAGTAATAACATTGTATCATTAAGAAGCGAAAAACCTTTATCTTGGTGTTATAAATTACAAAAACAGGTGGAATAACCCGAGCCTCCACAGCTCTCTGAAAATGACGTGTTAAAACTCTATAGAAAACGCAGCGCTTTGTTTATGTTCAGGGGGAGACTCAGGCGTTTAGTTATTTTTCCACAACTCACGAAAGAAACTCGGAAAACTTTATCTAATTAGACTTAAGTATACGAGAATGTAATCGAATAATAATAAATTTAATTGGTTGGATTAGGTTAGGTTAGGTTAGGTTAGGTTACAACCATAATTATTACTGCCAACATCACTAATCATCTCCACCACCACCACCACCACCACCACACCACCACCACCACCACACAACCACCACCACCACACCACCACCACCACCACACCACCACCACCACCACCACCGCCTTCACCCACACTATCACCACCACCACTAGCAACAGCAGCACCTCTAATTAAAACTTGAATTTGAACGTTTATTGGTAAAGCTGTTCATTTAGTATTCGGCCGGACGGTGTAATGAGGTCGTGTGAGTGGCTGAGGGCTCCGGGAAGCGTTAAATGACCCGCTTCTTTAAGGTTGAAGGACCTGGATACACCCAATAGCAGCTGAAGCCCAAATATTGTGTATTTTAACCACTGCTGAGGTGCGGCGGCCGAGTGGAGATATCGCTCGCATCCTTTCCCAAGAGTCGCTGGTTCGATCCAAGGATATTTCCAGTCCACCTAGATGTGAATAGGTACTTAACACTACATATTGGGTAATGGAGGCGGTCGGGTGCCGTGCTGGCCCACGTTCCTTCCTTGATTACCAAAGACTTAGTATACAGACAATTTCTTTCACTAAAATCATTGTATAACATTGGTGACCGAACACTGGCGATTAGTTGTATACTATCACACTTGAAAACAAACATTCCTCACGCGCGACAAACATCCATCAGTCAGGTCAAGGGGAGCCACTCGTCGTGCTAACTATATGTGGCGAAGAATTAGAAGGAAAGATATATTGTCGACGTTGAAACAAGAGAGATGGAGATTTTGTAATTGGCTGTGGACTGCCCAGCGTGTGTGGCCGCTAGTGGTGCTGTCAGTTTGTTGATTTCACGAAAAACTGTGATAGAAAAATAAAGAAACATTTTTGCCTTTAAAGAGAGAAAGACAGAGTGAATGGGGAGAGACAGAAACAAACGAGAAAGAGAAACAATGAAAAAAAGAGATAGGAAGAGAAAAAAATAGAGAAAGAAGAGAGAAGTATAGAGACAGTGACCAGAATACGCTATAAACTACAACAAATATCAACCAATAGATGGCAGCACAGGTGAGTTATGGTCAACAAACAAGGTGAGTGAGGGAGGTCGGCTATTGGCCCAACACGGCAGGTGAAAACAAAAACACCAATTTGGGAGCCGAGGCTACAAACGGTTTCCCAATTTATCAAACTTTTCTGTAAAGTCTCGTTCAGTTGTTTCTTTATTTTGGATATATTTTTGTTGTCTAAATTCAGGGACGGCCAGGCTTTTATACACCACCTGTGACGTATTTACCTGTGATGAAGTGATCTGAAAATATAAAAACAAAAGAAAGTATCACATTCAATAATACGAAGTTTACGCCCGAATGAACAATTTACCTAAAATATAAACAAAATCAAACGAATTTACTTACATCTTTTTTAACAATCCTGTGAGAAAAAACTAACAAAATAAAAACAATAACATATGAATAAAATACGAATACATTCCTGTACTTTCGAGGGTAAAATTACGTAAAAGCAAAAGTCTCAACACCAATCATTTACCTGGGCCAGGGAGAACTGCGAGATGTGGCCAAATATGATTGATTAGATTCAAAATATTTTGACAGGAAGGGAGAGCTGGGATGTCGAATTTGGTTGGATGGAAAAACTGGGATGACATGCCTGGTAGGATGGCGGAGAGGCTGTTGATAGAGGGAGGGTGGGATGGAAGGAGGAAAGATGGGTGGGAGCGAAGATGGATGGGAGGGAGGACAGGGAGGAAAGATGGGATGGTGGGTGGGGGAGGGTTAGTGAGAGAGAGAAAGGGAAGGTAGGGAGGAGGAGGAGAGGTGGGAAGGACAGTGAAAGAGAGAGAGATACAAGGGATGAAGGCAGTAAAAGAGAAAGGGTAAAGTATAAATAAAATCGGGAGGGAGAAAGAGAGAGAAAGAGAGATAACCTACAAAAATGAGCACAAATTGCACGTCTCAAACATAAACGTTCACCCATGACCAACAGGCTAAGCTTCAGAGAATAAGTGACACGGAAAGAGGTGACTTATCTCCCTAACCTTGACCTCTGACCTCTTCAAAGTGATATCACACAAGGTCATCCTCACGTTAACAACCCCAAACGAGCATCACCATCATCATTATCCTCACCATCATCATTATCCTCATCATCTCAGACGTATTCAAAGGTATATTGTTCTTAATTTAAAGACTTGACAATCGTGAAATGAATTAAAATATCGTCTTATGCAGTAAATTGTGTATAAAGGAATTTGATAAAGGGAAAGAAAAGGAGGTGGATAAAAGAACATGAATGATAAATTAAAGAAAATAAGGAATTAAGATGAGGAAAGAGATAAATTATTGTTCAGGTATTCAGGTTAGAAGAATCCTATATGAAGAAATGAAAATAATATTGAAGAAATTATTTCAGATTATCCTTATGTGAGATATAGTATTTAAGTTTACCTTATGAGACACTGTTAATATCCTGCATAATTAGTGGAGTTATTATTATTATTACTATTACTATTATTATTGTTATTAGTCTTATTAAAAGATTATATATTAATAATAGTAATAATTGTCCCATATGCTCTCTCTCTCTCTCTCTCTCTCTCTCTCTCTCTCTCTCTCTCTCTCTCTCTCTCTCTCTCTCTCTCTCTCTCTCTCGAAACAGACATCCAACAGGTCACCTCAGGTCAAGTCATCATCTGAGAGACCACAGACCTCCACACCACGAGTCATAAACAGGTTATCATAAGGTCAGTCGGAAAATTGGGAAGTCAGAGGCAGAAAATGCAACAAGCGACCCTGGCAACTCTTCTGGTGGGGGGGGGGGGGGGAGGAGAGGAGTTACCATGTCGCATTTATTTTTAAGACAGGTATTAATAGGGGGAGTCTTTTCATAAATTACCGGAGCACATTTGTTCCATGCAAGTACTTCGTTTTAACAAAGTCGTATGTTAACAGGAATTTGTGGCTGGATACGTTTTGTTTGTAGGTTTAAGTTTGTGTGTGTGGGGGAAGGGAGGAGGGGAGTCAGTTCTTCAATTTTGAGAGGGTTGATGGTGTGTGCGTGTGTGTGTGTGCGTGTGTGCGTGTGTGTGTGTGCGTGTGTGTGTGTGTGTCTGTGAACTTCAAATCACAGAAAGACTCGAACCTGGATATTTTAGCCCAAAACTCTTCACCTCCTGAGTTGATCACGTCGAAGGTATGTTATGAACCAAGCTGTCTCTTGATATGTGCGTGAAGGAAAAGTAATTTATTATATTTTATTTTCCTATTTTCCTCACTATTATCGACAACTATTTGACTTGTACGAGGCGGAAGTAAAGTTATGTGTGTATGTAAGTATTTATACAGTAGATAGTTATTTTTTTAACATAAATTAACCTTATGTAACCTCCAGTTTTATCAATTGTATCACTCAGTAAAGTTCTTCTATTCACTAATAAGCTTCTTCGGGTTACTTCATAACTTAACTCGTCTTATTATTATATAACATGGATGTACGCCATCATGTGACATAATTCACCATTAATAACATAATCTCTAATTAAGGGATCTAATCTTGTGCTACAGCCATGCTAAGTGAACTCACCACTAAGCTTTTCCTAATCCTCAATCAAGCTTGCGTCAAGGCAGCCCCCACTAAGCTGTCGTAGCAGCCGGTGAGGCCTTCAGCTCCCCGTCCTCGCGAGGTGATGTATTCATCAGGCCAGACACAATGTTTATCAACGCGGTAATTGCCTTCCTCAATATGCTAATACGCTCCTACTGCTCCTGCTGCTGGTGGTGGTGTTGGAGGCGCTGTTGGAGGTGCTGTTGGTGATGGTGAGGAAGACCGACACCAACTGGAAGAGAGCCTGTGGTCTGGAGCCGCCAATCTGCCGTTCATATAGACAGTCTCCGCCGGGGTAAATATGTCGGTCCCGGGTGAGAGGTAATAACACCTTGTTTGGGTCACCGGGTTATAGTCTTTTACTAATATTAATTTGATTGATTTTTTTATGGTATTTATGGTATATATTTTTGTTTTAATATTTGTAATATATATATATATGTGAGGTCCTGTGTATTCTTAACCAATAATTTTAGTTTAAGTAATTAATACCTCTGAGTGTTATTGTTCAAGGCGTGAAACATTTTAAAATCATCTAATTAGTGATGGTAATTAACTCCAGTCTTGAATTTGTCAACATAACTTATTTTTCTCTGAGTTACGTTCAATCACCTTCTTTAATTCTTGCATGTGAAATCAGAAAACATTCCATCAGTGAGGTAAGGACAGGCGGATGTTGAACTGACTAAACACAGCCAAGAGTGTTTTAAAAAGTGCTTTACAGTATAAGAGATAATTTGAATATATTTACCTTACCTGAGGGATTAATTACACAGGTAAGAATGATGAAGATTTTATAGCGTGGCATAAACTGAGGTCATGAAGAGCCTCCCCCTCCCCCCCACACAACTCCCCCCCCCCTCACCTCAACCCCCCATCCTTTCTCCCCCCTACACACAGCCTCTCCCCCTACACACAGCCTCTCCCCCCACACACAGCCCCTCCCCCCTACACACAGCCCCTCCCCCCTACACACAGCCCCTCCCCCCTACACACAGCCTCTCCCCCTACACACAGCCTCTCCCCCCACACACAGCCTCTCCCCCCTACACACAGCCCCTCCCCCCTACACACAGCCTCCCCTCCACGCCCTCCCACACACAGCCCTCCCCCTACACACAGCCCCTCCCCCCTACACACAGCCCTCCCCCTCCAGCCCTCCCCTACACACAGCCCCTCCCCCCTACACACAGCCTCCCCTACACACAGCCTCCCCCCACACACAGCCTCTCCCCCCACACACAGCCCCTCCCCCTACACACAGCCCCTCCCCCCTACACACAGCCCTCCCCCTACACACTGCCCCTCCACCCTACACACAGCCTCTCCCCTACACACAGCCTCCCCCCACACAGCCTCTCCCCCCTACACACAGCCCCTCCCCCCTACACACAGCCCCTCCCCCCTACACACAGCCTCTCCCCCTACACACAGCCCCTCCCCCCTACACACAGCCCCTCCCCCTACACACAGCCCCTCCCCCCTACACACAGCCCCTCCCCCTACACACAGCCCCTCCCCCCTACACACAGCCTCTCCCCCTACACACAGCCTCTCCCCCACACACAGCCTCTCCCCCGTACACACAGCCTCTCCCCCTACACACAGCCTCTCCCCCCACACACAGCCTCTCCCCCTACACACAGCCTCTCCCCCACACACAGCCTCCCTCCCCCCACACACAGCCTCTCCCCCCACACACAGCCTCCCTCCCCCCACACACAGCCTCTCTCCCCTACACACAGCCTCTCCCCCTACACACAGCCTCTCCCCCCACACACAGCCTCTCCCCCCCTACACACAGCCCCTCCCCCCCACACACAGCCTCTCCCCCCACACACAGCCTCTCCCCCCACACACAGCCCCACCCCCCCACACAGCCCCTCCCCCCACACACAGCCTCTCCCCCCACACACAGCCCCTCCCCCACACACAGCCCCTCCCCCCACACACAGCCCCTCCCCCACACACAGCCCCTACCCCCTACACACAGCCTCTCCCCCCACACACAGCCCCTCCCCCCACACACAGCCTCTCCCCCACACACAGCCTCGCCCCCCACACACAGCCTCTCCCCCTACACACAGCCTCTCCCCCCACACACAGCCTCTCCCCCTACACACAGCCCCTCCCCCCCACACACAGCCCCTCCCCCCACACACAGCCTCTCCCCCCACACACAGCCCCTCCCCCACACACAGCCCCACCCCCCACACACAGCCCCTCCCCCACACACAGCCCCTCCCCCACACACAGCCCCTCCCCCCACACACAGCCCCTCCCCCCACACACAGCCTCTCCCCCCACACACAGCCTCTCCCCCCACACACAGCCCCACCCCCCACACACAGCCCCTCCCCCCACACACAGCCCCTCCCCCACACACAGCCCCTCCCCCCACACACAGCCTCCAAACATAAACCAAACCCGACAAGTCATAAATAACAACAAGACCTTTTCTTTGCCGCCACGTACCTTCTTGTCGCCTGAGATAAGGGAGAGTGGGCTGGTGGTGCTCCCTTTCCCTTGTCTTCTGGGAGTAAGGGAGAGTGGGCTGGTGGTGCTCCCTTTCCCTTGTCTTCTGGGAGTAAGGGAGAGTGGGCTGGTGGTGCTCCCTCTCCCTTGTCTTCTGGGAGTAAGGGAGAGTGGGCTGGTGGTGCTCCCTCTCCCTTGTCTTCTGGGAGTAAGGGAGAGTGGGCTGGTGGTGCTTCCTCTCCCTTGTCTTCTGGGAGTAAGGGAGAGTGGGCTGGTGGTGCTTCCTCTCCCTTGTCTTCTGGGAGTAAGGGAGAGTGGGCTGGTGGTGCTCCCTCTCCCTTGTCTTCTGGGAGTAAGGGAGAGTGGGCTGGTGGTGCTCCCTCTCCCTTGTCTTCTGGGAGTAAGGGAGAGTGGGCTGGTGGTGCTCCCTTTCCCTTGTCTTCTGGGAGTAAGGGAGAGTGGGCTGGTGGTGCTCCCTCTCCCTTGTCTTCTGGGAGTAAGGGAGAGTGGGCTGGTGGTGCTCCCTCTCCCTTGTCTTCTGGGAGTAAGGGAGAGTGGGCTGGTGGTGCTTCCTCTCCCTTGTCTTCTGGGAGTAAGGGAGAGTGGGCTGGTGGTGCTTCCTCTCCCTTGTCTTCTGGGAGTAAGGGAGAGTGGGCTGGTGGTGCTCCCTCTCCCTTGTCTTCTGGGAGTAAGGGAGAGTGGGCTGGTGGTGCTCCCTCTCCCTTGTCTTCTGGGAGTAAGGGAGAGTGGGCTGGTGGTGCTTCCTCTCCCTTGTCTTCTGGGAGTAAGGGAGAGTGGGCTGGTGGTGCTTCCTCTCCCTTGTCTTCTGGGAGTAAGGGAGAGTGGGCTGGTGGTGCTTCCTCTCCCTTGTCTTCTGGGAGTAAGGGAGAGTGGGCTGGTGGTGCTCGTCTTGGGCTGTCACTCCGCAGACACAAGTTACTTATTTGCATACAGAAACACGGGCGTCTCTCAGGTGTTGTGTGTGTGGTGGGGGGGGGGGGGGTAGGGGGAGTGTCCTTTCCCTCTCCCTATTCCTCTTTCCTCCCTTCCTTCCCCCTTCCGTTCATTTTATCTCTCTCTTTTTGTCAATCCCATGCCTCTTCTTCCTTATCACACCCATCCTCCTCTTCCTTTTATATCTTCCCATCTCTTTCTTTTTCCCTCCCTCCCCTTCCCATTACCTCCTTTCCCCTATACTTCTTTCTATCTGCCACTTCTCCCCTTTTACCCATCTCTCATTCACACCCTCTCCATTTTCCTCTACCCACCTCCTCCTCCTTGTCTAAAACCTTCCCCTTCCTTTTTCCCCTTCACTCCCTCCCCTCCCCCACCTCCTTCACAACCTCCCCAGTCCACCTTCTCTTCCATTATTCTCCCCATTATCCTGCCGTTCACACCCCCTACCCCCCCCTCTTACACAGCAAGCTCTGGAGACGCGACACAAAATGCCCCAGCAAGAATGCAGGCGAGCGAGGCAAACCCAGACTGACGTTATGAAGTGGCGGCGGCGTCAACCTGTCGAGGGAACCGTCACCTACCACCAGTGAGAGAGAGAGAGTGAGAGAGTGAGAGAGAGAGAGGGGGGAGGGGGGTCTGGTGTCTGGTAGTGAAAGAGAGAGATTGGGATTAAGAGAAAGAATGATAAAAGAACAGACAGATAGACACAACGAAAGAAAAAGACAGAGAGAGAAATAAAGTAAATATTGACACCATCCGAACAGTTTTTTTCTTTTTTTTTTTTACATCGTTCGGATATTTTAGAACGTTAAAGAGTTTATTTTTAAGGTGTTCAGAAATTCGTTTATCGTTCGAACATTCTCGTAACGTTAGGAAATTCGTAGTGTTCGTAAATTATCACAGCGTTCGGAATTTCAATAGTGTTTTTTTTTTTGGAACTAAAATTGAAAAATAAATTAAACGTCAATGTCATTTAAATTAGTGTCTCTTGTTTATATAATTCGCATAGTAATTAGTCATATTTTTCACCACCCAATTATTTCTTGTTCTTCATTTTATTTAATTTAATTTTATTTTATTATTTTATTATTTTTTCTTCTTCTGCTTCTTCTTCTTCTTCTTCTTCTTCGTATTAATATTCTCACATTATCATCATAATTAATAATACAATGAGTCACACACATCATAACAGCTCAGGGTGGCAGCCGTCACACAAGAGGCCACATTAATTAAAACCAAACTTACTGGTGAGTTAAACAAACATTGGCACGCTGCTCACCCGATGGAAGGATAATAATATATACAGTGTTTGCATATATGTGTCACTGTGTCTCTCTCTATATATATGTGTCTTTTACATACACATACTCAGAATATAATTGAAATCTTTAGTAAACCGTGTTATAGATACGTTCCCTTATACTCACGTTTCTTCACTCATCTACAAAATCATCTGTTGTATATAACGAAGGTAAAAAATAAAAGAAGAAAATATAAATATAGTAAAACAATATCCCTTCTTCCTGGCCTCAGCTTTAAAAAAAAAAAAATAAAATAAAATAACACGACAAACTTTTTTCTTTCTTTTTTAAATCGCTTATCAATATTTTTTTTTGGGGGGGGAGGGATTTCCTGTCGTGTGTCATGCCGCAGAATATCATGGTAGACAGGATAGGTAAGATGTTGGTACAGGTGTTCGAGGGATATAGGTGATTGATAACTCTCTCTCTCTCTCTCTCTCTCTCTCTCTCTCTCTCTCTCTCTCTCTCTCTCTCTCTCTCTCTCTCTCTCTCTCTCTCTCTCTCTCTCCATCTACCTGTCCTCCACAATATTGAAAATGTTATTGAATTATGTCAGCTTGTAATGGAAAGTGTTTGATAAAGAAATATAATATACTCAGGTAGGTAGGTAAGGTAGGTAGGTAGGTAGGTAGGTAGGTAGGTAGGTAGGTAGGTTTTGAGGATGTTTTATACACTCATACTAAAACCTGTCTCCTGTAGAACTAATCAAAGAAGAAAATAATCCTCTCTTACCTTGCTGTTCAATACTGTACTCACTCATTTATTTCATCCACTAAAAATAGAATCTGTTTTGACATCAGCTACAAGACACATCCTTAGAACCTATTGTGGGGTAGAAGTTGGTACACTGTTCCATTTTTATCCTGGCATTCATTCGTTCAGCTCAAGATACAGATACCATTCTCCTTCTTCTCTTCTTTCCCTTCTCCCCTTCCCTCCCTTCTCCCCTTCACACACACACAAGTTTGCTTCAAGGTTTATCTTCACCCCCTTGGAGAACTAGCTTGTCCTCCAGCTGATCTATTACCCAAGTTTTAGGTTTTTCCGTCCTTGTCAGCTCACATTCTTAATTATCTGCCAGCTTACATGTCAGCAACATCCTCGGCTCCGTTGTCAGCATCACTGTCAGCTTATCTCTTTCTCAACCTCTCTCTCTCTCTCTCTCTCTCGCTCTCTCTCTCTCTCTCTCTCTCTCTCTCTCTCTCTCTCTCTCTCGCTCTCTCTCTCTCAAGACACGCTGGGGGAACAAGATAAAGACAACATGTTTCTCTGATGAACTTATCCCGGCGTTACAACACTCTGAAAGATGAACTGTCAGTCAAGTGTGAGAGGGTGCTGACAACGAGGAGGAGAGCAGAGAAGAGGAGAGGATGATCAGGAGGACGGGAGAGGAGAGAAGAGGAGAGGAGAAGAGAGAGAGAGAGAGAGAGAGAGAGAGAGAGAGAGAGAGAGAGAGAGAGAGAGAGAGAGAGAGAGAGCCCCGTAGAAAGGTTGAGAAAGAGAGGAGAAACAGAAAAAGATAGAGAATGGTAAAGAAAGGGATGAAATATGAATAAGAAGAGAAAGAGAAAGAGATGAAGGATGAATATGAGAGAAAAAAAAATATAGAGGTGGTGCAAAAAAGAATATGAGTAATTAAGAGAGAAAGCGAGACCTCCCAGCTCATGTCTCAGCACTACCTCGTTTCCCAGCTCATGTCTCAGCACTACCTCGCTTCCCAGCTCACTTTCCCAGCATCACCTCATCTTCTACCTCATCTCCTAACATCACCTCATCTTCTACCTCATCTCCTAGCATCACCTCATCTTCTACCTCATCTCCCAGCTCATATCTCAGCACTACCTAGTCTCCTAACATCACCTCATCTCCCACAGTGGTCGAGGAAGCTTCACTATTCTCACGAGGGTGAAAATTTTTATCTGTCGGCTGCAAAACTCTGGATAGTAACACACGGCGCTATCGGGAGAGTGGAGTGAGAGGAAGAGAGAGGGGTGAGAGGGAGAGAGAGGGGTGAGCGAGAGAGAGGGTATGGGAGGGAGAGAGGGATGGAAGGGAGAGAGAGTGGGTGAGCAGGAGACAAGGGTGAGAGGGAGAGAGGAATGGGAGGGAGAGAAAAGAGTGAGAGAGGGAGAGAAGAAAGAACAATTTGGCTAATAAATGACGAATATGTGTGTGTGTGTGTGTGTGTGTGTGTGTGTGTGTGTGTGTGTGTGTGTGTGTGTGTGTGTGTTAGAGTCACTTAGAAAGTTACTAAGGTAAGAAACAGGCAATTAGTCAACCATAATACCTCACCTCTGATGGATGGTCGACTACCACTAACTTCAACCATCCATCTCCCGACTTTGCTCTCATCCATCAGAGACTCACGAGAATAGAGATAAAATGCTAAGTAGATCTATTAATTTCCCCGAGTGTACTGGAAGCTACTGAAGGAGTCTGTTGATGCTGCTCCAGGTGGCAGTGTTTACCTGATTTTTAATTACTAGTATTTTTAAAGGTATATTTTGTGTTTGGATATAGTTATACATGTAGATATATAAACACATATGTATAAATGTATAAAATGAATAATACGTAAAAGTGAATTGGATTTTGTAATAAAGTGGGAATGCTTTGAGTTAGTTCCCTGAGTCAGCAAATATTTATAGAGAAGGACTGAACTAATCTTTATCAAAATATTAGTTAAGGGAAATGAAACCTCAATTTAACCAAAAGTATCGTAACGTTATAACCTGCATTTTTTCTATATATATATTTTTTTTTATAGAGTGTTTGTGTTATATTTTATCAAAGGCGACGACTATCCTGTAAAAAAAAATCCAAGAGAACCGACATGAGCGAGGGGAGGGTATCGTGACTGGATCAATCGCAGGGCTGCACCAGCTCCTCTTTTGATCGCTTCAGGAAAATGCGATCTTTCAGACACGAGGAACGACGTCTTTGTTAGGTGGTTCTTTGATGTTCAAGTCCAGATGTTTTATCTCTCGTCTATGTGATTATCCCCTGACGATCACTTCTCCTATTCCGTCTTTGTCTTCTTTCAACTGAGAGAATTTATTGATGTGAGTTAATCATTTGTTTTTATTTTCTTTCTGTTTATCTCTATATGTATTTATTCACATTTTATCAGTATATTCATTCAAACTAAAAATTTGGATACTTACTTTATTTTGTGGCAGCCCTCAGACCACATCCTCCTTCTCTCCAGACCCTTAGCATAGGGCCATTCTTCCCTCTTGACTGAACGTACTGTCACCTTCTTGACTGAGTTAAAGAAGGCCCCCGCCCTCCCACATCTATTGAAAGACCGCGCTTTGTTCTATCAGAGCTAGCAGTTGAACGTTCTCTAACCATCCACACCAAGGAGAGGAACGTCTGGCCTTTCGGTATCCTTCCAGACTCAGCAGAAGAACGACCATCGTCTTTCCAGACCCAATAAAAGAACGTCCAACTTTCCAGTATCCTTCCAGAGCCTTTATCAAGCCATCCTCCCAGACTAGAGTCCTGCAGGTGGCTGACACCGGGCCCTCGTTAGTGGCGTGCCTTGAGAGGTCATGACAAGCTCCAAGCTGAGTAAGGTTCGGGGCTCCTCACTCCTACAGACAACCACCACGATAATTTCTGACGAGTCGTCAGGGAATTTCTCAGGAGGCGAGTTTCTTGATTAACACTTTAATGGTGATAAAGTGTGGCATCAAAGACGATAATTTTAAGAAATGGAATGTGTTTATGCCACCTCATACTGTTAACTAGCTGCAGACACACACACACACACACACACACACACACACACACACACACACACACACAGCTCATCGTTCTGGACTTGATGTTCTCTTCATACTCCCTCAGAATTCTCATATCCAATAATAAAAAAAACACAGACTCATCAGAACCATTGTATTCCTCAGCTTCGGAAGACATCCAATCTACGTGAGATCCGACAGTCAGGCAGGAGGAACACGGTTTGTATGTATTTGGAGAGCTTTTGTACCCAATATTCTGGTTACGTTCAGCTAGTATTTTATATACGTTCATGTAGGCGTTCAGGTACGTTCATTTAGTGCTTTATATTCAATCTTCCCAAAAGAGTATCGTTACTTTTTCTGTCTTTACAATATGAGCCGCTGGACGGAATGGTTTGATATATTCTCCAGTAAATTCTCCTATGTTGGTATGCCTGATGCCCAGTATTGAAGTCTATACAGCATTTGTATTTATAATGTATCTCCAGGAATAAGACTTAAATTACTGGTTACTAGATAATATAATTCACATAGTAGATAGTGGTCGACTGCTTCAACCGTTCCCCAAACTCTTGGACTAACAACACTGCTCACGAAACCACGAACCACTTCGATCCATGGATGACTATACGTTCAGTTAGTGTCTGTGTTCGGTCAATCATTCGCTAGGTACATTTTAGTCAATGTTTCGGGTTGGTACCTTATATACGTTCAGTCTCTACTCTAAATACGTTTACTCGAAGCTTCTGGACGCTTTCAATGCCATACTCTGGGATCGTTCAGTCGATACTGTGGATAGTGGATACGTTCCGTCGAAGTTCCTGGGTGCGTTTAGTCCCTACTCTGGGTACGTTCAGTCGATGCTCCGAGGAACGTATTGCCTCTTGTCCTGTCAGGAACAAGGGTTGTCCTCTCTACAGGCAGTTCTGACTTTGTTCGCATTTCTATTTTACGTCGCATTATTTGTCTGTACTTTCTCGAGTCAAGACAAGGTCTGTTTGTCTATTTCCCGGAAACAAATACAGCACACACACACACACACACACACACACACACACACACACACAATTTACCAATAGGATTACACAACCATTTGGAAAATAAGATATAGATTGTGTCCGATGGGGAGTCTGTACCTGACGTTAATACCATAGAGATATTGGCAGAGTCGTTTATGCTGGTACATTTGAGGCCAGGAGTGGACGCAGCAGCTCCTGGGGGGGGGGGGGGGGGGGGGGGGGGTTATACTCGGACGCCAATATAACATGATAGATTAACGTGATATATTTAGTGTTCTCGTGATATAACGTGGTGTTGATTCGTGGTATATCGTTGTAATTATCTTAGGAGGAATATAGACAAACATGAAGACAGTCGCTATTGGAGAATAATAGGGATCATCTGAAGATTCGATACACATTCCATCCCTCTCGTCCCCACTCGAATGCACTCTGTCCTTCCCACCCCCACTCTCAACACATTCTCTCCCTCCCACTCACAACTATCACACTCGTTCCCTCCCACCGGCACTCTCAACACATTCTCTCCCTCCCACTCACAACTATCACACTCGTTCCCTCCCACCCGCACTCTCAACACATTCTCTCCCTCCCACTCACAACTATCACACTCGTTCCCTCCCACCCGCACTCTCAACACATTCTCTCCCAGCTAGTAGTGGGTCTGACCTCTCAATATGAATTAACCTTCCCTGTACGTCACTCCATTGTTCTGCAGTCCCTCACAGATCTGTTGTAAAGACAAGTGTATTACTATGAGCAAAATCCTACTAAGCCGAACCTTTTTAGCCTTGTTGATTTTAGCTGAATGTTCGTTTCTCAGACTCTTCATCTACCGGGATTATTCACTTTGTCTTCGTTTTAACAAAGAACAATGTATAAGATATTACAATTACATGTTTATGATAACTTGGATATGTAGTTATTGTTGTTATTGATCAGGTGTTCAGGTACCGTGTACCTGACTCAGGTGTTACAGCCTATAAGACACAAGAGAGTTTGGGTAACTCTGTGTAAGTTTTTGAATTCAATTTTGTTTCCTTTCAGTCTACCATGAATGAAACTACTCTATAACTGGAGGAGCTTCTGAGCTACTTTACAAGGTCGTCTGTTGCCACAGTCGTCTCATACCTCCTTCAACTTACCGCACCGTCTGTGTCCATACATCAAAGAGAAATAATTACCGCTGGTCATAATGGCAGCACAACAGCGATCATATCTGGTCGAGTTTTATGAGAAGGTGTCATCCACTTTTTTTTTTAAAGTATTGAAGGTAACGATATTTTGACCCTGTAGGCCACGCAAGGATAAAAAAAAATGAGTTTCAATTTTATTTTAAACATGTTGGTGGGTCAGAGTTGCTCTTAGACTAACGGTTACAAAGCTGCCTCACTCCCGGTGTTATCACGGGACGGAGGAGGCTGGCTGGGCCATGTTGACTGGCTGCAGGAGTTTGGTTCAACAATCTACTCTCGTGGGACCACCAACTTTTCTATCCGCTGCTGACCAGGTCAACAAGTTCGTCTGGATTAATCCATGAACTGCAACATGGGATAACTGCCTAACTAGGTGCTCTCGTCAGCCGCTGAGTCTGCTGAATAGTTGTGCAGGTGAAGTACCAGGTAGTGCAACAAAAGGTGTTATTTCCTCCAATATATTTCCAGGTGTTATGTCAGATAACCACCAGGTGTAACACTACAGTCATCTCGGAAGTCTCTCCAGTCTTAAAGAGTCCGTTGTTTTATTTATTTCTCTTTATTTATATACCTGTAACGAAGACAGTCATTAGTGTTGTTGTTTTCCTTCCATGATAACTTACTTTGTATAGGCAAGTTTAGTTCTTATTAATCTCTAAGTTACACGATATTGATAAACCTAAACCAAACAGTTTTATTTTCTCTACATTAATAAGTCAACACTACTGGCGGGTCTCCTGTCTAACAGAATCTTGCTTTAAAACATGAATAATATCCCACTTTATACAGAACACTGAGAGAAAGTATGTATGTATGTATGTATGTATGTATGTATGTATGTATGTATGTATGTATGTATGTATATATGTATGTATGTATGTATGTACACCACCAATCTCCCAAATCAACACCGGCCTCATTTATCCTTCACTCATGTGACAACAAACAAACAAACAGACCTTTACGACCTACTTATAATTAATATACAAAAAACAGAATAAAAAAACAGAGACGTTCAAAGACATTTTTCATTGGAGCCAGGCGATGACGTCACTCGCTATGAAGATGGAGGTCTCTCATTAGTGAAGGTTCATTTGCGTTGGTGTAAAGAGAAGGGCGGTGATGAGATTGTAATCACGTTGATGAGTTGGTGGAACTGATCACGCCTTTAAGAATATCATAAAGTAATGCTTCACTTTAGTATTTTATTGGCGGAATCTTAGAGGCTTATTATTTATTGCGCCTGAGTGTATGTTGATGTATGTTGATGTATCAGACTTGGAGCCGGAGCCATTAGAAAGTGTGTGTGTGTGTGTGTGTGTGTGAGAAAGGCAACAAATATAAATTACCTTAAACACTCACACTGATTAAAGAGTAATAAACTAATAATACCCGACATTCTTCTCTCTTAGTGTGTCCTTGATCAACAAATAGATTATCGTAATTATTGTAAATTGCGGAGGTAAAGAAGAAAAAAAATCAGGAATAGAATCAACAGAAAACAGAGCTGATTGTTGACGCCAGCTCCTCTTGTGACTCAGGGGAGACTCGGGTAATTCACTCAACGTTCACCCTGTCTCATCAACTTGAAATAATACATCAGGATATATTAAAATAATTTAATTACAGATCACGTTGTAGTTTGTTGAGGGAGAAAACTCAAACGTATTATTGTGTTGACATATTTTTATTATTTCTTGGGTTTTTATATAATTATGCTATATTACTCTAACACGTATCTTACCCATGATCGTTATAGAGGCATTTCCAGCTAAATGTATGTATGTATGTATGTATGTATGTAAGGAGAGGTAGCAGGTGGAGCTCCCGGTCAGTGTCAGCTGTTGGGGAGACGGCTAAAGGCTTCCTGTCTTATATTTTACCCCACAAATCGACCACCACAAATGGATATCTATTTTCAGTCTTCCAACCACAAAAAATTTAACTTAATTTTGAAGAAGTTGATCAATAGTCGCTTGAGGGAGAGAGAGAGTTAATGAACAGTCACTGACGTAATGGTGGATCAAATAACAATAAATTTAATAATGTAGAAACAACAGCAAACAATAATAATAATAATAACACTATTTCTTACAAGACAAAAATATCCTTTAAAATGTGACATATCTTAACAAACTCCCTGCCCTCCCCCCACCCCCCCAAAAAAAAACAATTTCATCGTCATTATATAATCACTTAAAGTATAGCCTTCTTTTTTTCCCTCCTCTTGATCTCTGCGTGTCTCGACCAATTTATCCATCCTTGCTTTTAGTCCATAATAGCAGTAGTCATCATTGAGTTATGTTGTATCGGGACCCTGTTATTTCTTTTACCTTAATCAGTCTCGATATCTCTCAATATTTACTTTAAACAACATTGAAAAAGTCAAGGTTCGGGGAAGGATGAGAGACGAGGAAGAGGAATTAATTGTTGGTCGTATCATATATTAACGTGAATAGATGATTATTATTCGTCAATTATAGGAGTTTTCTCTCTCTCTCTCTCTCTCTCTCTCTCTCTCTCTCTCTCTCTCTCTCTCTCTCATCTTTGTTCTCTGATTATGTCTCTCTCTCACACTCTTCCATTCTCTTTCTCCTTTATTCTCCCTCTACTCCACTCCTTTCTTAAATTCCTTTTCTTTCTCTGTTTCCCTCTCTCTTTCTTCCCTCTCACGGCATTTACAAGCCTTAGAGTGAGGAGACAGTGCTGTGTCAAACGAAGCACCACAGCGTTGAAGCCTTATGACACTAGTTGAAGAGGATGTTGACAAGCATCATCGAGGCCTCAGGAGATGATGGGGAGAGACATCATCCATCACTAGTCAAGAATGCTGTTGCCTCTCACTGTCTGTAAACTGGGGATTAAACTCTCCTTTTAGGCTTAGTAGTTCCTAAAGAAAAATTAATCTGAACAAACAAGGGACAAAAAATATTCTGATATGTAATTATTTGTTTTAGTAGATGAGTTAATGGTTAGGGAAATGTACAGTGGCATAGAGTAGATGAGAGTTCACACACACACACACACACACACACACACACACACACACACACACACACATTCTACAGCTACATTAAGTTAAGTACTACAACAATAACCATCATTATTACACTCATTATACTCTCTCCTGCCTCCACCTGATGAAGTATAATGACTATAACGGTATAGTGATATATTACTGGGATAAATATAACCTTTATGAGAGCCCTAAAAGCAGCTATCATTGGTTATATGTCAGAGTAATGATATGCTATAATATATCGAGGGTATATCAAGGTATTTTATATATAATTACCTTATAGCAATAATTTTAGTATTTTTTTCTCGAAGAATTAAACTATAAAGATTATATTCATATGTTTATTATATTAATGTTGATATACATTATTATCCCTGTATATTGAGCAGTGTAAATATTCATGAATATAATACAAAATGATTGATATTATCGATATTGGGCAGTTATCTGAAACAAGCGTGTGTGTGTGTGTGTGTGTGTGTGTGTGTGTGTGTGTTTGTGTGTGTGTGTGTGTGTGTGTGTGTGTGTGTTTTATCCTATAGAGAGACAAATGTTTACTGCTAAGAAAGAAACAGGAGAGGGAGAAAAAAATTTGTTAATCAGAAAAAGATGGATGAAAAGACAGGTAGATACATAGACCACAGGTAAATACACGTATATGTAAGTAATAAAGAGAAATATAACAGAACAGGCAGAAAGGATAGAGAAAGAGAGAGATAAAGTGAGATAGTGAATAAAATGTATTGTGTGTTATCATAGGGAGGTTTTTCAACTGTTATCTTTATCCTCAATATATAAATATACTTGTTTTAATAATATGCAGTATACACATATGCAGTTTACATACATATATTATACATGTATAGTGACTGGGCCCGGAGACTCCTAACTTATCTGGCTAATATGTTCCCCTGTGCTAAGGTTGAGGAAAAAAAAGGAAAAATTCCGAAAAATTGTCAGGCGTTGTTGGGGCCTGGAGCTGAGCCAAGGCCGTATTTTTTAAGGTTGATGGCGAAAATATTTTGCATGGATATTTACCTTAGGAGACACGCACGCACACACACACACACACACACACACACATATACACACACACGCGCACACACACACACACACACATATACACACACACACACACACACACACACATCAATATAAGAAGCTGATATTCTATGCAAATTTCAGTCATTTTATTCAGTTACTGTTTCACTCAGGGACTTGTTACTGTTTCACTCAGGGACTTCACGAAATTACAAAATATTGTCATTGTTTTTACAAGATCTTACTGAATGGCTTTAGACAATTTGTCGAGACTTCCACATTATTTCGGCCTTACTTCATAATACCCGTACACATGAAACACCAAGTTGAAATAGGTGTGACTTGTCGTCTCCTAGAGAGTTTACCCGCAACTCTGTATGACAATTAATACAACACTGAAGTGAATCACAAAAGTATAAGAAGAATGTTCTCTTGTTTGTTTATTACGATGCTTTAGTGTTGGTAGTCCTGTCTGGTGGACGTCTTCGAAAACATTGGTTTGAAAAAAGAGAAACGCCTTTGTCACTTGTTAACGCTGAATGTTTTATTCATTTAACTGAATGAAAAAAAAACATATATCGTTAACAAGTGACAAAGGCGTTTCTTTTTTTTTCAAATCAATGCTTTCGGAGACGTCCACCAGGCAGGACTACCAACACTAAGTTTCTTCTCAAAGTTTCTTCACATTTAACTGACACTTTCAGATACAGATGAGTGCAGAGTTTGGAAGTGTTGTTTCAGAGATTCATGACCAGCGGTAATATGTGTTCGTTAAATCGCATTCATTCATATGAGTTAATAGTCTTCGCAATTGGAAGAGTAAAGGTTTCTTATGCGCATAAAATAATTTCAGCTGAGAAATAAAAAGTAATTACATGGTTCAAGTATTTCATAAACTCAAAGAGACAGACACACTCTAACTCTTCTCAAAGTGATGAGACAGGTCCGTTGAGTCCACTGAGGCTCCGACACCTGCTGTGAGATCTTTTATGAATCAGTCAAGGTCAGTATTCATGAACTGCGATGGTCAGTTCTGTTGCCGCTGTTGTTGTGTTAACAAGCGTCACAGTGAAGTGTTATAAAGTTGGTGAAGGAAGATAAAATTAAGAGGTAAGTGGTGGTCAACACGGGTTGTATTTGGTGTGTTCAGTGTGTTGAATATGTACGCGGAGGTACAGTAAGGATGTAGGCTTCGTTGCTGGGGACCGGAGGTAACACAAGCAGCTGCTAAAACTTTATAACGTTACCTTATTCCTAGTTTATTTTTCTCTACCTCCCTATATACAAATCTATATTGAGTTCTGTGTATGGATAGTTTGGCATTTCTCACTTTAGAGGAAATTCCGTAGACAAATATTCCTGATTTGAACGAATAAGAATCACAGCACCTGGAAATTGTCATTGTAGGTTTGTCCGTGAGTAGGGTGCTTTTACACTCACTGAGGCTGGAATGGATATAATTTGAATCCCATCTAATTCGAATCTTTCAAATGTTATCCAAGAGGGAAGACAGTTCCCTCTCCCTAGAAAGAGAGCGAGTCATATAACAGGTATTAGCTAAGCTGAGAAAATCATAACACTCACTTCAGCATCACACAATTTTTGTCAGAATATGTCTATTCTGGTCTCACTGTGAAAGCACCCTCACTCTGGGGTTCTGACCATTATGACTTATTGTACTTTGCTGTGTCAAGTTATACCTAGAAGCTGTACTGATCCTTGTTGAGGGTTGGAAGTGTCCGCCATCTCTACCGTTACTGTTTATAGAATTTTGGTTTAAATATAAATAAAGTTGTACATAATTTGAGTAATGAAAGCAGAACTGTGGCCTCATTCATGAATGTTGTTTCAGACAGGATGGTCCCTGGCCCGAGACTGACTTATGATGCCAAGGCTTCCTCTACCACCAGAGCAAGGTGAGTACTACATCTGCTGCTCTTATTATGCGACGATGGACACGTATCTTTAGTAATTGTTGGTGTTATCTAACAACATTGTTTTTATCGTGGTTGTTTCTGTTAGTTGAAGAGTGCAATTGTTAGTGAGAGGGTCAACACTTTATAATTTTTTTTTTGTGGGGAAGGTAGAATATTAATGGCCACGTTTCTTGTATTGGTGAAAACTGTGCATTCGCGATAAGTCAGCTATGGTAATATTATTTTTTACTGTAGTGTAAGAGCTTGAATAATGGCTTCGGCTGCATGCAAATATTCTTTAAGCCATACTAGCCATTGTAGTGTAAGTACTGACCCTGAGTTCAGAGACTGTATTGCCTTGTAAGATTACTCAATGACGCTATTCTGTTACATGGCCGCTTGTGAAACTGCACTCATACGTTTCCCTAGCTTTTCAACATCTTCCGCCGTGGCTCTCCCGTACAGTGTATTAATCATGATGCTCATGAAGTTGAAAAGGTCCCGCTTTAGACGCCGAGCTCACACTTTCTGCCAGACGTCTTCATGATACGTTGGCATCTTGCCCTTGGAGTGCATGATGTTCTTGAGAAGACTCTTCAAATGGACATTTTGTATCGAGATGGTTTGTTGAATGGTTGTATATATGTTTGGTGGTTACCCGAGATCTTGCAGGGTGTGTATAGCTGCTTCAGTGTGGATAGCTGTTGATCTCAGGTGTAAAGGTATGCGGAGTAAACCATTGAGTTGGTACTTGACATACCAAATCTTTCACCACAAGTACTTTGCCCACTGGAGCAACTAAATCTCCCTGCTTGATGACCTCTGCTGGGGATGCTGTTGCTGCTACAGCACTCCATCCCAACAGGAGTAGCCATATCCAAGTCATGCATAAAAGTAGCAAGGGTAATTAATTCTTCTTGTTTGCTGATCGTAGTTTTTGTCGATACATAAATTGCCTATTGTTGTGTTCTGTTGAGCAACAGTTGTAGTAGAAGTAGGATCCAATTAACTAACAGCTGGAGTTCCTAGGAAGTCTTTGCTTACTTTCTTTATTCTATCTACATATACTATGTTTGTGACATTTGTTGTTGGCTCAACTATTTTGAATTCATTCCTCTGTTCTTTCATTTTAATCCTGTGAATTTAGGCGAAAGTTTTTATATGCATTCGAGCGCTTTAATCATTACAGTGTTATTCATTTCTAGAGTTACAGGCTTACCATTTTTAAGTTTCATGCAGAGCATTTCAGCTCGTGAGTCTTCTAAATATGTTTATACTTTACCATGGATGGTTGTGATGAAAACATTGATTTGCTTCTTTGCATAGTCATCCATGTTGTACACAAGTTGTGGAGTTTCTTTTAGTTGATCATAAGGCAAGCGGTCATCCGTGCCATATATATATATATACAGTATATGTAATATGGCAATTTGCCTGTGAAGCAATTGATAGATCCATTGATGGATGCTGCTGCTTGTGGAAGCCAGTCCTCCCAGGAATTGTGATCGGGTTCACCAGATGTCGGAGAATCTCTAGTATCTTACAATTTGTTCGCTGGACCAACCCATTTGAGGATGCCTGGGAGGCCATTGTGAAGGTTTGTGTAATGCTGTATTGTTGACACACTGCTGCTAAGAGTTAATTCTTAAATTCTGCCCCGTTATCTGAAAGAATCACGTTAGGTGTTGAGAAAGGTCAGATAAGACGAGTAACTAATTCATAAGCCACTGCCTCTGCACACTTGTCTTCAGTGGTGCCACGAATCTGCAGAAATTGTTAACACACACAAGTTTGTACTGTAGTTAGAACTTTTGTGTCTTTTTGATAGCTGCAATAAGTCGATCGCGACCGTATCTCAAGGACGTTCTGGCGTCGGATATTCTAGTATTGGAGCGGGATCCATCGTTGTTCACTTGTGTTGTTTCTCGATATCGGTTATCATTGTTTTCCAATGATATTTTTGTTTTAGTTTTATTAGACATTTTTCTTGCCCTTGGTGGCCTGTTTGTGGAGCATCATAGAAGAGGGTGACAATGCTTTCTTTAGTGATGTAGGAATCACAATTTGAGAGATTGACTCTTGTTGTGTTGTGTTGCGCTTAAAGAAAGGAAAATACATTGTTAAGTTTAATGAACGTCTGGTTATACTGTGTGATCTTAACGCAAACGTTGGGGGAGGGGAAGTAGCACCAGGAGTAGGACCACAGGGGCTGAAGAAAAATATTATTTGGATTTTGTAAGGAAAACAAAATGATAATTGCAAATACAGGTTTGAATAACACCCGAGACAGGGCAATGTAAATAACATAGTCAGGAATCAAATACATTTAATTTTAATTCAGTAAAGATTCAGAAATTTAATAACCCGAACCAAGACCTATCCTGGGGTAGATTGTGACCCACAATAATAAGAAGAAAAACTCTGGACAAAATCAGTTTTGACGTTGCTTTGGACGTACGCGATCATGTCCTTATCGGTAGTAACTTTATTATGACGGTATTTGGAAGTAGTTTTACAATTTAAAAGATCGAAGAGGTCTTTCTATTAGTAGAAACACCTGACCCCATGCTTGCAATATCAGTTAAAGCACTAGCTTGTTGATAGGTAAAGGTGATGGGTAAGCGGTACGTGACTGTTTAATTCATCAAACTGAGAATCTAAAAAATTTTCACCGCTATTAACTGAATCCATAGGAGTTAACTCTATTTGGCAAATTAGTGGTAATTCTTCACTTGCTGCTTCTAGCTCTGGTGAGTCCTGAAAAATTTCCGTATCCGGTTCCGAGTCATGAGTTTCCCCTTTTTTAACCCCAAAATGTTGAAATGAGGATATTTACCAAATGTCTGCATAATACATACTAGCTTGTCTACTTGAGGAGTAATGCAAACGTATTTATAATGTGTTGAGGAAATGAAAAGATAAGAGACATTGAGAGTTACTTTGTGATCGTGGTTTTAGTTTTATAAATGTGTTATAAGGTGACTTTATTTAGTTTAGTTTTTAGGCATTTTGGCTTAGGAACTTAATGAATGGTTGTGGTCTACCTGAAGTCGGGACTGTAGAATCCGTAGAGTTTTGTGAATGTAATGAAAGAAAACAGAGAAGATAAAAGAAAGAGCTGATAAATAGTAAATAGATAAATGCATGAATGAATGACATATTGTAAGTGGATTAAAACAAACAAATATTAATTCTTTTTTATCCACTGTATTAGTAAGTTACAGAGGATTTTTGTTAATATACATTCTCATTATGTAAAATTTGGAATATTTTTTCTAATGATATATAGTTATGTGTAAGTGAAAGAAAGAAGAAGGGACAACTTAATTAAATGCATTAATTCAAGAACACATTATTTCCGTGTCTTGTAAACGCTCTAACTAGTCAATATTTGGACGACTCGACGCCTCAGCCTAACCCGGTTTTAGCGAAATAAAGTCTCAAGGTGTTAACGTCTCCGCTGTCCCTGTTTTAGTGCCTCTCTCTCTCTCTCTCTCTCTCTCTCTCTCTCTCTCTCTCTCTCTCCCTCCCTCCCTCCCTTGCCTGCCTGCCTGCCTGCCTGCCTGCCTGCCTGCCTGCCTGCCTGCCTGCCTCATATTCCCTCTGTCCATCAACAATTTAATTCAGAGAGGAGTCAAGGTCTCAGTATTTTAACGTGTTAGTCTTTAAATATTCAGCGCTACAACGGCTTTGTTTATTTCCTTATATATACAGTATATATGTAACAAAAGTCTATTTCTCTCACGATTAGTTATTGTTTTATGTTTATTAATATTATTGTTTGTAATTATGAGTCACCATTAGAGGTTAGGTTGGGTTGGGTTGGGTTAGGTTAGGTTACGTTAGGTTTGGTTAGGTTCCCCCTTTGATGTTAATCTGAACCAAATTCACTCTTCTCTCTCACTCTCTGCTCTTCCTCTACTACAGAAATGTTACACTAAACCAACTTCCCTTCCCTTCCCTTCCCTCCCTTCCCTTCCTCCCTCCCCTCCCTTCCCTTCCCTTCCCTTCCCTCCCTTCCCTTCCCCTCCCGTCCCCTCCCTTACCTTCCCTTCCCTTCCCTTCCCTTCCCTCCCCTCCCTTCCCCTCCCTTCCCTCACTGGTGTTAATGATATGAGACCTGAGAAGTGCTGATGAATAGCCCTTAGTTATACCAAGCCCCAGTAGTGACTATTCAGAGGTCCGCGTAAATTGGCCAGTACAAGTGGTAAATTAAAGCTCTCTCTCCCTTATTTGTCTCCGTTTATTTACCTCTTACTCCTGTTTCTCTCTCACTTTCTTTCTTTCTTTCATTCCCTTGTCTCTCTTTATTTCTGTCTCTTACTCCCATTATCTGTCTGTTTATTTGGTCTACATGTCTGTCTGTCTGTCTGTCTGTCTGTCTGTTTGTCTGTCTGCCTGTTTGTCTGTCTGTCTGTGTATAAGACAAACATATAAACTAATAGAAATAACAGCAACAGCAGCAACAATAACAAACAATCCCATCCATCCACAACAATAACAGCAACACCAGTGACAATAACAGTAACCAGCTTTCACACAATAAAAACATCAACAGTGACAATTACAACAGCAGCAATAACAACAGCAACAGAAACAATAACAGCAATAATCCCAGCATCCACACACGAATAAACGAATCAAATAATATCTTGATATAACCCACACAATATTTAATGTTAAACTACACACACACACACACACACACACACACACACACACACACACACACACACACAGAGAGCCTGGGCAGGCTTGGAATTCATTGTTACACATGTCATGCATATATGGAAATTGTATCATACATATTACACACACACACACACACACACACACACACACACACAGACACACACACACACACACACACACACACACACACACACACACACACACACACACACACACACACATCCAGCCCACCCAAGCAAGTACTGGTCGCTATAAGAACAGCCCAGTCACAACTATTGTAAAAATTATCAACAACTCGTAATCAACCAGTGTATTCCACTCCCAGTCAATCTTACCTTTTTGTATTGTGTCTATTTTGAAATACCCTGCAGAATAACCTTCTCCCCACCTAGTTATTATATATCATATTTGTATAACTGATGTTACTTGTATATTATTTGTCAATCAAGAGACCCATTCCCCAATTAAGTAACTGTATATTTTCAGCCTTCCGGTTGCCATGCTCTTTCAAAATACGCGAATTATTATTATTATTATTATGATTATTATTATTATTATTATTATTATTATTATTTATATTCAAACTACTATTCTAATGTTATTTCCCACTTTATTTTCATACTGACATAATGTAATATATCGCCAAATTAATTCAAAATAGATCTATTTACCTATGTAGATGTGCTCGTATTATGTCTTGTTTACTGGGATATGTATATTTATATGTATATATTAAGTATAATTTAGTGATAAAAGAGTATAAGTAACTATTAAGTGTGTGTGTGTGTGTGTGTGTGTGTGTGTGTGTGTGTGTGTTGATATGATTCTTAGCGTTATCATCAATATATTCAAAAGTATTTAGGTAAACACTCGTATAATTAAACATAGTCAACCCTAATCAACTTAACCTCGCTATCCCTATAAGAAATACCCAACATACACGTCGAAACATAAAACAACTTACCAAACATACACGAGAAATACATCAAACACAACCTCCCTATTGTCGCCTCTATTCATTATTGACATTAAGTGTATATTATGATCGTTTTTACAATGTAATCAAGGTAACAGGTGTGATTAATACGCGAAAGAACAGGTTAATGAGGCAGGTGAGTGTTTGTTTTTAATAGTAATATCATAGAGGATAGATTGATACAGACTGGGGGGGGGGGAATATTCTGTTTGAGTTGACATGGTTTGATAGATTGTTATTTAATGTAGAAATAGCAATTGGAGAGAGAGAGAGAGAGAGAGAGAGAGAGAGAGAGAGAGAGAGAGAGAGAATACATACAGCTGACGTCTAACAAAACTGAAATCCCAAGTAAAACTCTTCATATCGGTCTTGTCGTCACAGAAGCACATCAAGCGAACCTATTACTCTCACGTCAGCGATTCCCTTCTTCACTACCTCACTCAGTCAAGCCACTATTGATCAACTTCCTCAAAATTAAGTTAGTGTTGGGGTGTGTGTGTGTGTGTGTGTGTGTGTGTGTGTGTGTGTGGGTGTGTGTGTGTGTGTGTGAGGACTGGACACCGATATCCATTTCTGGTGGACTTACGGGGGGTAAAATATAGGATAGGAAAGCCTTTTTTTTTAGAGGTGTCCACAACAGCTGACAGTGAACGAGAGAGAGAGCTTCATCCTCTAAACTCTCCATATATAAACACAATATATTCAGTATATTCTTAACTAACTCTTGATAGTGACAGTGTAATATCAAGCTGGATATATCTAGTGTGTCAGGGTTACAATAGAGGTGAAGACAAAGGGGAAAGAAGCTTGAGGCGATGATAGCTGACATAACACAGAGGAAATATTGAAGCAAGATTACTACTACTGACCTATTTCCCCTTCGTTGTCTGCAATACTATCTGACCTCAATGACCATTCACTAAATCGATAGAAAAAAAAATATCCTGAATGTTGATTGGATTAGCTAATGTACCTTTCAGCCTGAAAATTGAAGTTTGTAAATAATACCAAGTACGTTTGTTGATGATTATATTCATGAATTTCCAGCGAGTTGCAATATTTGTGAGAATCATTTTACGGAAGAGAGAAGAGTGGCAGTCGATGATAATTCTACTGTGTTATTCTTCTTCTATTTATCTCTCTACCTTCTCTGTTTTATTCTCTATATTATCAGTTTTTTTTTATATAGGAGTTTACAGTTTTTTCACTGATGTTATTTTTATTATAATTTTGTCTACGGATTTTTTATCTTTATTAATTTTATCTATCTATGAAATTATTTGTTTTATTATCTGTCTATCTGTCTTTCTATCCATCTACACACACACACACACACACACACACACACACACACACACACACACACACACTGACCAGATGATCCCCCCCCATTCCGTCTTCCTTAACAACCGAGGCGAAAGAAGCTGGGGGGGGGGGGGGGGGAGGCGCATCACATAACCTCTGCTTGTGAAGGAATTGACTGAATATTTGGATATACGACATAACTTGGATTTTCCGCCCAGGTGCTCACTAATGCGGGAGTCTATCATGGGTAATTTATTGGGGGGGGGGTGAGTGAACCTTTAGGACCATGATGCCTCAGAACCTACACATGGGCAGGATGAATAAATAAATAATAAATAAATAAAAGAATGGGTAGAAGGATGAGTGTGAGTGTGTGTGTGTGTGTCTCTGTGTGTGTGTGTGTGTGTGTGTGTAGACGTGAAAATCTAAACTCAAACCGCCATTAGAAAACACATGTTACTCACCAAGTAAATTTAGCAAATGACTTCAACAAAATATAAGTCAAAATCGGTCGTAAAGTTAAAGAGTCTGAAACGATAAATTCCCTCAAATAAATCACCGTGTTGTGACTACTGCCGTGAAGCTGCGAGGAATGTGACCAACTTCTTAACAAACTTGAAATTTTCGACGATCAAGTTTTGTCTAAATTCTGAATTGTCTGTAATTTTTTGTTCTCGTTTCTGTCTCTCTCATTATCACTCTCCATGTCTTGGTATTTATCTTTTTTATTATTATTTATCGTTCCTTTTGTTATTAAGTATCTCTAATCAGGTAATTCACAACACAAAACCTAGATTGTATTATTCTGGTATATATCTTTATAAAAAATTAAGAATCTTTATGATATTATCCGCTGCGATAACAGAACAACATCACTTAACCAAAAAATTCGTCAATCACATACAAGTAAATACTAATAATAATAAACTTTTGATATGTAAATAAGTCTTAATTATATTCCTGTCATTCACCTTCCAAGAAATCATTATACTCTTGACAGCATTATTTGATCTGTCTTGATGGCGTGATCAGACTCCCCTGCTGGACATTAATTCAACTTTCTTTTCATATCATTATACCTGTTCTTAATTTTTCTTCTTTACCTTACATTGTTAATAAGAAGGAGTTAATGGTATGTTTGATATTATTTATATTTGTTATTTTTTTATAGTAATTATTATACATTTCTTCAAGAGTCATTCGTTAAAATTTTGAACTGTCTTAACTGATTGTGTTATCGTGTTTCTGATTATTTTTCTTACTGACTCTTGAACCATTGATAGAAAGATAAGACCGAGTGACAAATACCCCCAAAAAATTATAGACTTTAAATTAAAAATATAAACGTTTGACCAACACACATTACACCTCTGACTGAATAAACGATAAATTGTTCTAGGATTTTCATGAACTTTAGATTAATTTCCTATTACTCATCTTAATTTAATTTTTTTTTCTAAATGATTTCGTGACATAGTCGATGATGAGGCACACAACCCCTCTGATCTATGAAGAAATTTCCCGTGAAAATATGAAGGTGAGATTAAATATATGAGAGTTAGTGTCACCGCCAAGGCTGATGGATTTGCTATATCCTCACACCTGGGAATTACTTACTGGGCGTCAGCAACTGTCTCAACCAACCCGGAAGAGTGTACCTGCATGCCATATAGATTATCTAACACAGGAATTTAGATGATACAAGGATGGATATAGTGAGGATAGTGAGGATAGTGAGGAGCGTCACACACAAACAAACAGACACTCCATCCTATATAAGTCAGTGTTCAATAGGTTTCACTATAAGTTAACTCTGAGTCATTCTTATGCTAAAAGTATACATGAGGTTAGATCAGGTTAGGTCAGGCTAGGTTAGGTTAGGTTAAGTTAGGTTAGGTTAGGTTGATATATCATACTCGAGGGATTTACTCTTATTGTATCTCTCTCTCTCTCTCTCTCTCTCTCTCTCTCTCTCTCTCTCTCTCTCTCTCTTCTCTCTCTCTCTCTCTCTCAAAAACAATAGTATCTCCATCAACTACCAAGAAATTATCACCACATATAAAACATACATTATCTGAATAGCATTATGAAAGTCAATTTAAATCTGATTCACCATCATGACTCACTCGCCACCCCGACTCACAGTGACTCCCCACCATGATTCATCACCCCGACTCTTTATTAACGAACGAACTCTCACTAACGAGAATATTCTCCTCCGTCTCGATAAGAGTGACGTCATCGCCCCCCCCCCCCCCCCACCCACCAGTCTCCCAAGAAGGTCTTTGGTGGTGTCTGCCCCCCTGGATTATTATGTCAAGGTGTTTGGTAAATGTTATCAAGACACGATTCGCCACGGATGAATTTTATTATTATTATTGTTGCTGGTAAAATAATGGCCATTGCCTTAAACGAGGTAGTTGGTAGTCTGGTGGCATGGAAATTCACAAATGCTGAATATTTTACGAAAAAAAATAATAATAAAATAATGAAAAAGAACTTGACTGTTTAAAGATTTCTCCATACCGAAATCCTGGAGCGTTTACAGAGGTAAAATTCTCGACAAGGCAGAAAGTTTTTCAGCACCAAAACAGACGCAATCTGAATCTCTCAAGTTGTAGAGCACACGCGTGGATCACTTGAGATACCCTGCTGCAGTGAGGGGGGGAGGGGAGGGGGGATTTGCTGAGAAGAAGTCCCCCCCCCCTATCTCTCTCTTTCTCTCTATTCTTTCTGTCTGTCTCTTTCCAGTTATGTCCTGCTCTCTTTCTTTTTCTCAATCTGTCTGTCTGTTTGTCTCTTATTTTATCTTTCTTTTTATCTTCCTGGCTGTCTTTTCTCTCTCTCTCCCCCCTCTTTCTCCCTGAATATCTTTTTTGGTTTATCCCTACCACCCATTTTTTGTCCTCTCTCTCTCTCTCTCCCTCTTTCCTTCTTTAACTTTCCTCATTACTCCTTCTCTCCGTGTATCTTCCCCTTCTTTCCTTCTTACCTTCGTTTCTTCTCACAACTTGTCTCTGTGCCACTTCACACACACACACACACACACACGTACAAAAGTCATTACCAGCAGTAAAAGCTACCATGCAGGGTCGTCTCTTGTGTTTCCAAAACTTTAGCGATCGAGACAGGACGGGACTACCCACTAACTTAGACTGACACCTCGAGTCCGATACGCTGTGAAGACCTTCGTATCAGCGTGATCTTACACCAGTCCGAATTCGTGTTTGTCGTTCTAATTTTTGCTGCTAAAGTATGCATTTCCATTTTTTTTTCTAAAGGTAACTAATATATATAACACTTCAGTGGTAGTATATGCGATTTATAAATTAATGATCTTGTGTTTGATTCCCTGACTAGAGAACACTACTCATTTTAGTATTCAATAATTAAATAAGTAAAACATCCGCTGTGTTTGAAGATATTGTTGACAAGATGGAGGGCGGTACATTACCCCCGCCCGTGTACAAAAAAAAGAAACCTGACTAATTGATACAGTCACCCACCTCAGATGTGATTTCAGAATGAGGTGTTGACGAAACCTTGATAACAAATACTACAACAGGTATATAATTAGACATCAATAGAGTTAAGGTTGAATACTCGTTATTACATCTGTGTCGTAAGTCAGGAGAGATGTATGTTTGGTCTCTTGTAGCGCTCAGTGTGTGTGTGTGTGTTGGAGCGGATGTTGTGAGTGACAGGAGTTGAGTTTATGAGTGAAGTTGACAGTGGGAGGTGTTGGTGTCTGTCTGTCTAGTTATCTGTCAGTGTCTTTGAATCTTAATGAATGTTTACGTGCGACTAAAAAATATTAAATAGTTTTCTTAACCTTAGAATTATTTTGAATCACATAAGCATTCCAGAAATTACACATTGAAAGAGAGAGAGAGAGAGAGAGAGAGAGAGAGAGAGATATCAAACCAACATTGACGACAACAACAACAACAATAACAGTAGCAACATTGGAAACACGACCTGGTCTCGCTCACTTCTCCACAACTTGATAATTGTCCTGTCCACCGTTGACTAAGTTGAGGGAGTTGATGTGTTCTCCTCCACCACTGTACCGATGAAGCTTCTCTCCTCCCACCACCTGTTACCATCATCTACCTGTAATTACTTAACCATATTTCCACCATCAAATAATTACACCTCAGAGACAATTTTACTTCGGGTAATTGTTCTTGTTTCCGCTGTTGATTGAATTGACAGTATTGGTAAATGTTGTCTGTTTAACCTTACGTCTTTAATTACGTGTCACCTGTAAATACCAGTTGACGAGTTCTGATAAATTACTAACTACACAGTGTAATTTTTCCTTTTGTGTATTGATAATGGACGTATAACTGCGAGCTACTATTTACTGTACTATGTCGTATATGACTACAGGTAACGATAGTCAGCTACCAAACAGGGAGGTACTGCCGCCTGGGGAGATATTGGAAGCATAATGTGTTGTCTAATGGTAGACCCTGCTGCCATATGTGACCAAGTCCCAGGTTGATGATCTAACTTTCTGCCTCATTTACACACAATTGCAGGGTCTCAATTGTTTCTCTTACTATTTACAACACAACACACATACTGTACAGTATATCGCTTCTCACTTGATTTATTTTTAAATTTTGTATTTATTTATGGTTATTATTATCATTTGTTCTTTATTTTTATTTTTTTATCAAATATTATTATTATTATTATTATTATTATTATTATTATTATTTATTATTATTATTATTATTATTTTTGTTATTATTATTATTATTATTATTAAATTTTCGCCCCCCAGGCCCTGACGTGGGTCAGTGACCTGTGCCCGGGTGGGCTAATCCCCGTAAAAATAAACCATATTACCAATCAACCAACAAGTGGTATAAACCATTCATGTCAAACAACAACCTTTACCGGTATATAATCATTAACTACAACAAACACCAATTACCACTATCTATCAGTCCATAACTAACTGACTATTTTAGCTAAATTGTTATTAGGAATATCCATAATTACCATCCCAACCCATAACTAATAACCCAACTAATTAACTAACTAACAAACGCCTCCCATAATTATAAGTTCCGTGGTAATTACTTGGACATTTTTTCCTCCGTGCCTACCCGAACGTCGCTGCAAGATGTGAGGAGAAAAATTCACACACGTGGACTTCAAAAACACGGCTGTTTGTAACTTAATGAGGTAATTATAATGGGGTGACGCACAGGCTAAGTTTGGCTGGGGTAATATTGGGTCGCCTTTGATGGTTCACACCTGAGTTTAACCTATTTCTCTCTTTATTCTGACCTCTGTTTGTACATCAGGTGTCAAGGGCAGAGTCACAACCTAGGAATAGTGTTTTGATCACCTCTGTGTGTGTGTGTAATAGTAGTAGTAGTAGTAGTAGTAGTAGTAGTAGTAGTAGTAATATAACTATTTTCACTACGTTTAACACAGGCATTATTATCAACACACCCTACGTCAACCACCAACACACTGTCTTTATATTTCCCCAAAATGCCTCTATCTCGCGTCGAGGAGATGAATATTCATACGAGAATAATAGGAGACGTCTGCGTTGTTTGCATCATAAAAGCAGGTTACTATACGCAGGGGTAAACACTAAGAAAATAAACTTTCTCTATTTTCACGAAGCTGGTGTCTAGTGAGGGAGGGAGGGAAGGCGGGAGTGATCGTTCCTTAGGGGCCACCTCACCTCTAAACGATTTTCATACATTATAACAAAGGATAACGTAATATACTTTCACCAAAATACAAAAATTAACATTGAGAAAAATATAAAGTAACTCCATAAGTAGTTTTTAATGATAATACGAAATATAGTGAAACAATGACAAACAATGAACCAAAAATATCTTTTTTCTGATACCTAATTTCGACTTCATTTACGGGTGGGAGGAAATCAAAGGAATAGTACGATCGTAAACATGAAAAGGCGCTTAACATGCTTTAATAAGTTCTCGTTTGATGATTCATTTCAACTTTGGCTTTCTAAAACTCAAAGCTAATTATAAAGTGAGAGTTTTACTTTACACAATCAAGTGAGGTGCCGGAGGAGAGAACGTGAGTGTAACGTGTTAGTACTCTGGTTTGTGAAGGTGTTTGTGTAGGTCGGTGTGTGTGCGTTCATTTTTATATTTATATTCAAAACACACACACATACACACCACAAAACAACTTCACTACATCACATTAACGATCCAATAACAAATTATATTCCCAGAAACTACCTAACAACATCATTACATTAACCAAGACATTTCACTTCACAAGTTACAAAACACACAACAACTTTACATTGATAAATCTAAGCTTAGTCACTTTCCTCCATTAGTCTTGGTGTCCATTACTCATTAAGCTTACATGTGTCATATATATATACACCAGAGGAATGGAAATAAGAAATGGAAAATATAATAATGAAGTTTATACTATGAGTAGTTTAAAAGCTTGATTTAAAATACACAGCTTAGGTGGGTCGATTTCCACTAAGTATAAACTTTTTTTCCCCCGGACTGTAATCAAGGTAATATTATGATCTGAGTGAGGCGATATAGTTATGGAGAAATTTACTAATATATGTATTATGTGTAAGTTGTTCTTTCAAGAGTTTGAGTGAAGAAAAACTCTCTCTCTCTCTCTCTCTCTCTCTCTCTCTCTCTCTCTCTCTCTCTCTCTCTCTCTCTCTCTCTCTCTCTCTCTCTCTCACCACGAGGATCAGTAATAAGAGAGGCCAAGGGGTGAGAAACTGGCTGAACGCTCCACCAGAGTCATAAACATCAAGGGTTGTCGATTCACTCATGGCTAGCGAGCAGACCAGGTCCTCCACACCTGCTGCTTCACACACACACCTGAACCCTGCTGCTAAGGTGGAGCTGGACCTCTCTCTCTCTCTCTCTCTCTCTCTCTCTCTCTCTGTCAATCTGCTTAAGAGCATTTCAAAGAGAAAATGTAAACAAGAGAATGAAAATGAAAGAGAAAGAGAGACATAGATATAAATAATATTTGTATCTTTGTATATTGTTAGGAAAGACATGATAACTATTTAGAGAGAGGGGAGTAAGAGGTGGGAGGAGATGAGAGGATAACTAGGAATAAAGGATGAATTGTAGTAGTAAGTAGGATAATTGTGAAAGATAAGAGAAACAACGAATGAAGGAGGAGGAAGGGAAAAAGAGCGTAAGAAACGTAGGTGGAGAGATGGGGAGGAAAGTGTAGAAAAGGTGATTAACAAGTGACTAAAGTTGAAAGCACTGAACGCTGCCATGGCATCTTAATCAGCAGGGTTGAAATCAATCCATAAACACAACGAACCAGGTATAGCGTTGAAACACACAGAGCGTTGACCACTATCACTTTAACACACTAAAATACATGGGTAGCGTTGAAATCCACTCACTCACACACACACACACACCAGCTAGCGTTGAAATGTCCTAACTTCTACCAACCTGACCATGGACAACATAACACTGTATTAAAACGCTTCTCGCTGGATCCTCGCCAGAATCCACCGGAAGTTTAATGTGTCTTAGTGATATATACAACTAGACACGACTTGGCTCTTTACTGTGTGGCCAAAGAATTTATGAAGCGAAATGTGTGTGTGTGTGTGTGTGTGTGTGTGTGTGTGTGTGTGTGTGCAGTGGGAATATAAGATCGTCTGAGAATTAAGATTAATGTCTATTGTATTTTCGTTTGGTAAAGTTTATGTTGTATGGTAATGCTGTTCCATATTTATGTAGAACCGCATGTGATGACCCTCTTCCTGTGTGTGTGTGTGTGTGTGTGTGTGTGTGTGTGTGTGTGTGTGTGTGTGTTTACGTTCATATATGCCTCATGCAAATTTTACTAAAGTGTTCGGTACTATTTTGCATACCACAAACTCCTAGGTCGGTTTTGTTTCCTCCGGATATGACCAGAAAAATAGAGCGAGAGAGAGAGAGAGATTAAGGGAAGTGTTGGATGGGTGAGAGATAAGGATTATAGAAGAGGGTAAGGAAGGAGGTGAGGCGGAGAGAGAGGGAGATGGGAGAGAGAGGGAGATGGGAGAGAGAGGAATAGATTATGGAAGAATAAGGAAATACTTAGGAGGGTGGTAGGGAGTGAGAGATTAGGGGGGGGGGGGTTAAGGGAGATGGTGAATGAGGGTGACAAGAGGGAGGGTGAAAAGGAGGAGAGGGAGGAAAAAATTGGAAAAAAAGAATTGAGAGAGAGAGAGAGAGAGAGAGAGAGAGAGAGAGAGAGAGAGTAATCAGCCTATAATTTTTGTATGAAATATATTCTCGCCCTTGGATACCTCTTGGTCCTCTGTCCAGTGGGGAGGAGCGAGCGATGGGGAGGATAGTTATAGGGAATGGGGAGGAGGGGAGGAATGGGTGATGGGGGAGGTGGGAAAGAACGAGGAATGGGGAAACTAGTTTTATGAATGAGAGATAGAGAGTTCACCTAGAACCAACAGATTCCCTGTTAAAGAACCACTGGATGTTCTCGTTAAGGGATTAATGGAAATATGTTGATGGGCTGTGTCAATTATCGAACACACACACACACACACACACACACACACACACACACACACACACACTCACACACACACACACACACACACACACACATTGTGAGTTAACAACAAACAGGAAAAATATGTCACCCCCTCGTCATATTTTCACGGCTTGGTGGCTTTATTGCCCAGATATTTTTGGTTGTCATGGTTACCGTATTAATAACCGGCAGTGCCTAGTATTGTGGAGTGGTGTTGAGGAAAGCCATTGTGTGTGTGTGTGTGTGTGTGTGTGTGTGTGTATGTGTGTATGTGTGTGTGTGTGTGTGTTATATATACACGGTCGGCTCTCCCCATAATATTTATAAGCATCAGTATTCAGTGGACTCTACCTCAGTATATCTGCTTTACCGAATATTTAATCTAAGACGAATATACCAGCTTGAGTCCGTAATGTACTCATAAATTCCTTGATACGCTTTAGGGATTCAGGCCGGGTATAGCAAGAGCCGGATACATTCCCTTCATAAACTTTAAACCGTGCAAAATCCCTCCCCAAAAAGGTTTTACTAAATTAAAGCCATAATTGCGAAAAAATACTAAAATTAACGAAGGGCAGTGAAATTCTCCTACCAGTTTATATGAGAATAAATTCAATAGATTCGTTCATATTCTGTGTGAAGGTGGGAGGGTTTCTCAGTGTGTGTGTGTGCGTAATGTTTTATTTTGCTTGACGTGTAAGTTTAAGGAACTCTTTACAGAAATAAGAGAACAGGTTAAATTTCCGATTTTTTTCTCTTATGTAAGGCGTAGTGTAAATCTGAGAGCTATTTACAAGAATAAGGAGAGACAGTTGAGATTACCCGGATTTTCTTAGCTAGTCTCTCTCCTGCCAACACATAACTCTGAGAGATATTTACGGGGATGAGACAGGAGGGGGGGGGGGGGTGTTCTGAACGATGAGCATTTTATTCATGATTCCTTAACTTTAGGGTTTTTGAGGGGGGGGGGGGCAATTATGACTAAGCTTAAATGACCCTTCCTTTTTTTTATGAGATATTACACCTGCATCCAAAACACGTAACCCTTGGTGCTAAAGGACCACACCTGTGCCCAACATACCTGTCCCTAAGGGTAAGGGACCACACCTGCGATCAACACGCCTACAAAAGGTTATTGGCTCCAGGTAACAGGTGAGTGTGAGTGTTAATTAAGCGCGTAGGTGGTGGTGGGTCGCCCTGGTTACAGCCTTATCCAGTAAATATTTTCTCAATTGGCTGGGACGAGGTGGGGGCGAGGGGGGGGGGTGAAGGGAGAGGGGGAGCAGGGGTGAAGGGGGGGGGAGATAGGGAGGTGAAGAGTGGTGGAGGGGGCAGGGCTGAGTAAGAAGGCAAGCAGTAGAGGGGGAGAAGATGAAAAGGGAAGAAGGAGTATTAAATAGAGAAATGTGGCGAGAGAAGCAGACGAGAAAGAGGAAGAGGCGAGAGGCAAAGAGAAGTGGTAATTAGAAGACTGACAACATGACAGACGGATAAATGGACAGATGAACAGACAGGCAGATAGATGAATGAAAATACAACGACGGAGAGAACAGACAGAGCGACTTTACAATATACCTGTGTAAGGAATAACGCAGAGAGAGAGAGGGAGAGGAGAGGGGGGGAAGAAAGGGGGATTCTGGGGAGGGGGAAGCTTATGGGAAGGGGAAAAAGGAGAGAGGCGAATATAAGGGAGAAGGGAAGGAGGGGAGACATGAGGAGCAGAGAAGGAGGGGAGATACAGGGAACGGGAGGAGAATTAATGGAGGACGGAAGGGAAGGGGAAGGGGAGATATGATAAATGGGAGGAGGGGAGATATAGGGGGAGGTGAAGAAGGACGAAGAGAGGGTGAAATGAGGGAGAAAACAAGCTGAAGGAGAACCAAGGGGAGCCAGAGAGAGAGAGAGAGAGAGAGAGAGAGAGAGAGAGAGAGAGAGAGAGAGAAAGAGAGAGAAAGAGAGACATACACACACACAGACAGAGCAAGAGACAGAGACAGTAGCTCCAGGGGATCTCTCATATACCGCCAGATGCATCAATAAAGAGCAGGAATTTACCAGCAAGATTTACGAGGCCGTTATTGGTGTGTACAGAGACCATGTACGTCTCTCTCTCTCTCTCTCTCTCTCTCTCTCTCTCTCTCTCTCTCTCTCTCTCTCTCTCTCTCTCTCTCTCTCACATGTGTACTTCACTCTTATTGGATAATAATGGCCAAGGTGTCACGATCTCACTTCTGACCTCTGACTTTAGGGGCAATAAAGTGTGACACTCTTCTTGGTCATTTGTTGGCCAGGGTGATATTGGTCAAGGTCTACAACGTTGAGAATTGTTTCTATCTGCAACTGTGCTCTGTGTGTGTGTGTGTGTGTGTGTGTGTGTGTGTGTGTGTGTGTGTGTGTGCAGAAAAAGCCAAACGGGCAGTGTGAAGGAAAGAAAGAGAAAAATACAAAATCTATAGTGTATGTATCCATGTTTCCGTATGTATGCATGTATACATACAGTACTTGTGTATTTTTCTACAAGTATACACAAACAACTTCACTCGGAGTCAAACCTACATTTCCATATCATCCATTGAATAAATTGTATCATCACTCTAATACAACCTCTAATACGGGATGCTGTATAATCGACCCTACCATTTGAGTTCCTCCTTATGTATATTTTGTATTTCCTGTAATAAAGAATACCTGGGCGCTTATCTTCTGTATTATATATTACAGAATTAACCATTTTAAGGCTAATTACCTGTTTATATTACTTGTATCCTGTAATCAAAACAACTTTATGTATACATCCCTTGTAATATTTCACACCCCTGTTTATGACCTCGCTACAGTTGTTTTGTATCACCTGTAAATAAAACTGAATAATTGACGTCTGTAATATTATGTAACAACCGATAGAAATTTAACGCAGAATTTTGTTATATCAAATATTTTTATCCTATATCATTCGACGCCACAATCAATGAACGAATTATAATTATTACATATAAACAAAACTAAATACATAACCTCTGAATTATTCGATTATAGCATAACTGAATATAACAACTGAATAGATATCATATGTATTTTTTTTATTTTGTATAACATGTAAACAACTATGAAATATTTATAACACTCCCAAACATTAAACACATCATCACCAGGTGTGGCAATTGATACCTGTCCACTCCATAACACAGTGTTGTAGGCTTATGTACACACAGTGGCCGGGGGGTTATAATGTGTGGCACCGGTATCCTCTCTCTCTCTCTCTCTCTCTCTCTCTCTCTCTCTCTCTCTCTCTCTCTCTTTCTTTGTACTTTATAAAGCCTTTGTTATCATGTCAATCCCTTCCTACTCATTCTCTCCCTCACATCATTTTTAACCCCCCCCCTTTTTTTTTTCGTTTTCTCCTCATTTTTCTGGCATCTCTCTCTATCTGTTTCTCTGTTTACGGTTTATCTTCCACTTTCTTTCGCTGCTTTCTTTACACACACACACAGACTCTCTCTCTCTCTCTCTCTCTCTCTCTCTCTCTCTCTCTCTCTCTCTCTCTCTCTCTCTCTCTCTCTCAAAAGAAAAAAGGTGCAAGGTTGGGAAGCAGCAATATGAGGATACAGGGTCAGGATACAGGGTCAGGATACAGGGTCAGGATACAGGGTTAAGGTACAGAGTCAGGATATAGGGTCTGGATGCATGATCAGGATATTGGATCAGGATGCAGAGTCAGGAAACAGTCAGGATACAGGGTCAGGATACAGGGTCAGGATATAGGGTCAGGATACAGGGTTAGGGTATAGGGTCAGGATACAGTCAGGATGCAGGGTCAGGATACAGGGTCAGGATACAGGGTCAGGACACAGGGTTAGGGTATAGGGTCAGGATACAGAGTCAGGATATAGGGTCAGGATACAGGGTTAGGGTATAGGGTCAGGATACAGTCAGGATACAGGGTTAGGATACAGGATTAGTGTCAGGATACAGGGTTAGGATACAGGGTCAGGATACAGGGTCAGGATACAGGGTTAGGATACAGGGTCAGGATACAGTCAGGATACAGGATTAGGGTCAGGATACAGGGTTAGGATACAGGGTCAGGATATAGGGTCAGGATACAGGGTCAGGATACAGGGTCAGGATACAGGGTCAGGTAGTACACGTCGCGAGGGTAAAAAAAGTAGCATTTTATTTTTTTATTTTTTGTGTGTGTGTATGACGTTGAACCGAGGCTGTAGGTGAGGCGGGGAAAGAACTTGGGTGAACGGGAGGGAAAAAAATTGAAATACTTTTTTCCTTCCTCCCCGTGAGTGCCAGAGGGTGCCATTGATCACTGCTGTTGCCTGGGAGAGCGAGCCAGTGCCAGTCTTGTTGTTACTTTTGCTGTTACTACTCATCTTCCTTCTTTCTGTTTTTCCTTCTTCTCCTTCTTCTCATTCTTCTTCTCTTTCTCCTCCTACTACAAACTACTACTACTGACATTATTGGTGCTGTTCCTCCTCCTTCTTCATCTTCCTGCTGCTGATGATGATAATACCTTTGAATTTTCTTTGTTATTCATCATCATCATTATCATCATCATCAGTAGCAAAGCACACACACACACACACACACACACACACACACACACACACACACGTATTACCATAAGCTACGTCTTACGGACAGGGACCCCATCATCTAATGTGATCATTCATTACACAAATTATCGCTCAGTCAACATAAATAATACTCTAATTTTATACTGACTTTTTTTTTCTTAATATTTCAGAAATGATTCATTGTTTCTTCTTTACTCTGCGTCCAGGTTAGATGTCAGCCTTTGTAATTCATGTTAGGGGGAGGGGTCAAATCTCTCTCTCTCTCTCTCTCTCTCTCTCTCTCTCTCTCTCTCTCTCTCTATTAGTCTATTCCACATCCAATCGCAATTTTTGTCGATAAACGCGATTGCTCCTCTTCTTCTTTTACTGACGGAGCTGTTACGATGTGTGTGTGTGTGGCAGCTGTCGACACACTGCCCTGGTTGACCTTCATCGTACCGGGGACACTGCTAAGACTCAGAGTAACGCGGAGGTAAATAGTGTGTCGTATTAATGTTATATTCTGACGCCGATTCTCCTGGTGGTGGTGAGAGAGAGAGAGAGAGAGAGAGAGAGAGAGAGAGAGAGAGAGAGAGAGATTAATTGTAGAAGTGGAAATAAATATTACCAGGTTTTCACGTAATACCCTCACACACCTGATCCCGTCGTCCAACCTACCTGTCCTTTCCTCACGTAGGGAAATATTCTGTCCCGTGAGCTTGGTGAGGGATGGAAATAGTAGTTGTTAGCTACAAAAGTTTGTTCTCTCGTATTTCAGTTCGCTAGATTAATCACGAAACGAAATTACTCTACTTTTTTTTTTTTTTTTAGTTTTCTTGCGGTCTAAGTACGATTTTTTTTCATTGTATTGCGTTCTGGGGTCATCATCATCATCATCATCATCATCATCATTCCTGTGTATAAAAAAAACGACAATAAAAACATTCGAGGTACCTGGAAAAAATTACAACTTTATTCGTGTTACAAAAAAAAATATACCATAGGAGGAAAAAATAACCAAGAAACGAGAACCTACAAAAAAAAAAAAAAGGAAAGATAAATGGGAAAGATTACACAAGAAGGTAATTACTATGTTGAACTCAGATGATAAATGAGAGTTAAGCGAGAGAAACGAAAATAGTGAGTCAACATAATATTTTGAGTAAATGACCCGCTACTCGTATAATACCTTACTATTAGGTACAGTGTGTTCAAGCTTATTATCATCATCATCATCATCATCATCATCATTCCTCCAATACTCGTTTCAACTACCTTGTAAACTCTGTACCTGTTCTCAGTACCATGGGAGAGTTAACTAGAAGCCATCCCAAGGTGAGAAGGAGAAGCCCACCATAACACGTTAAGCAAGACTTAGGGGAGTGTTGTTATCGGGGAAAGTTGGAGAGCCAAGGTGAGGCAAACCAGACTGGTGTGAGTTGAGCCGAGCTGAGCTGAGCTGAGCTATGATGAGTTAAGTGGAGCTGAGCTTTGGTGCAGCCGAGTCAAGCGGAGCTGCGCTGAGATAAGCTGTAGCTCGCTAAATTTGAGGCAAGCTGAGCCCAGTTAATTTATTCCAAGCCTAACTGAGTCAAAGCTAAAACAATCATAATTGAAGTAATTTAAGCTGAACCTCCCTAAGGTAAGCTGACCCAATTTCAGCTAAATTCAATTTAAGCTAGCCCTCGCCAAGCTAAGTCAAGCCAAGCTGAGCCAATTTAAGCTGAATTGAGGCGAGCGACATTTTTCCCCACCTGAGTCACGGTTAATGAGATTACTTACCTGTATTAGAACAATTTTCCTCAGGGGTAAATCGCGTTATGATCGTGTAAACAAAGTCGTTACTGATAATGATAGTGGTGGTGGCTGACACTTTACCCTGTGTCAGGGGAGTTGTTGTGTACCTGGCTGACACTCTACCCTGTGTCAGGAGAGTAGTTGTGTACCTGGCTGACACTCTACCTTGTGTCAGGAGAGTTAAATACTTGAGTTATATATACCTGGCTTTACTCACCATTAGGGAGGTTAAAAATATTATACTACTACTGAGAATGATAGTGATGATGATACTAATAACAGTTAATTAGTGATAATGATAATGGTGATAGCGATACTCTCTCTCTCTCTCTCTCTCTCTCTCTCTCTCTCCTCTCTTTAAGGCCACAGTTTAACGATTTAATTAGACTAGTTTATTTCGTCTCCTTTCTTAACATGCTTATCGAAATTATTCCTAGGTAAAACACGGGACAAGTAAGGTCATGTAAGGTTAGGTAAGGCACAGATCATGTAAGGTCAGGTATCGTAGGCCAGGTAAGGTCAAGTAAGGTCATATAAGGCCAGGCAAAACATAAGTTAGGTAATAACTAGTTAGGTCAGGTAACACACAGGGCTTATAACGTCAGCTCGATTTTTTTTCTTAGGTATAAATAAAATACTTCAGATAAAAACAAGTATAAAAGTTTTTGTTTGAAATTCATTAAAAAGAACAAAAAGAAAACTTGTATGTCACCAGAATAATTATTTTTGTTTTATTTGTTTATTCACTAAATTAATATAAATAATACGATATCACCTTAAGAATGGATATCCTACTGTTATATTTTTACTAACTCAAATGATGTATATTTTTATATGTCAAAAATATTAATTATTTCAAATATTCACTGAGTTTAGAAAGTACTGATCACTGAGTAATAAAACTTATAATTTTTCTTAACTAAAAACTCATTAAATTTATTTTAAAAAGAGGAAGAAAAAATTTAGGGGTTTATCTAAAAACTTATAAATCTCTTATAATAAAAATTTTAAATTAGCTAGCGACCGCTCTTACAAGCTCGACTTTTTTCTACTTTTTTTTCAGGAAATTCTTACAAAAGTTGACCATTATATGTAAGACCAACACTTCTTATAATGTGAACAAAATATAAATTATAAAACCCAAACCTCATTAACGGGAAGAACAGTTGGGGACATTTACGACTAGTACACTCAGCGTTGTCAATCCACTCTTTCCGTGAGGTGTGAACCCCGGGAGTATCGGAACGTGAGACGTGAGGTACACACAGTAGCCGGGGACCACAATGATATAATTTGACTCATTACCTGGTCCGGCAACGTCTACAAAGATTAATTGATGTAGTTATGGAGGCTTTTAACGTGGAGTGAATAATAATAACTGGTTAGTCTATTGCTGGAGCAGTTAGTTCCTTCATTTCCTTCATTCGTTCATTTTGTACCTGAATCTAGTGGGAGTGAGAGTAAGGTCGAGGGAGTGAGGGAAAGTTTGGGGAGTGAAAGGGAGAGTGACTGCAGCATGAGAGAGGAAATTGAGAGTAAGGGCGGAGTGAGGGAGGATCTGAGCCCTTTATTTTTCACTATTATACAACCCTGAAAACATAAGTCACGATTCTATTTCCGGTTCACATAAACAATGGAAATGAATCACACACAATGGTTGTGAAGAATGTCCTCTCTTTTTTGTTTTTAGCTTTGACAGAAACTAAGACTACATTATCCCTCATTAACGAAAAATAATATCAGTCAGATTAAGATAATTAGATTCAGATTTCAGGGTCACTAAATATAACCAGTCCCACCCCCCCCCCCCAAAAAAAAAAGAAAGAAAAAATAAATAAATGAAACAAAACCACACCACTTTTAGCACTGCAAAGGGTGTGAAATGAGTCCAAACCACTTTATAAAATTAACAAAATCCAGTTGTGTACACCAGAATAATATCAACTGTAAATGAATAATAAAAGTATGATATGAAACTCGACAGTGTATATGTGTGGAAAGAAAAATCACCACACCAGAATTAGGTTATGTATGTATGAAACCCAATTTCTTAATGGATAAAAAAACACACACGAAAAAACACGTAAAAAAACACGAAAAAACACGTAAAACAAAATCACACCAGATAAAAAAAAAACGAAAACCAAAAAAATTACTAAAAAGTCAATGGAAAACAAACAAGATAAAACACTTCATTAAAAACAGTCGAATGAAAGAGCTCGTAAGACAGAAAAACCAAACCTGGGTGAGTGTTTTTTTCTACAAAGTTAAGAGAGTATTGTTGAAGCTTTCACAATTCTCCTCCTTAAATAACACACGTTACCCGGACACTAGAGTAAATACTACAACTCGCTTCATCTTCTGTTATACACTCACTCTTACTGCTAGACCAGACGCCATCTCTCAGGGGTTTAAATATTTATGGTCAACAAACACGACCCCTTTATTGTTATGACTCGACGGAGGAACAGGATATGAATTACCTCAGCGAGTCATTGGGTCTATTATATTATTTGGTTTTCACGTCAAAATATGTAACATTATGTGTGTAGGGAAGGGGTGGTGTGTACTGTGTAGGGAAGGGGTGGTGTGTACTGTGTAGGGAAGGGGTGGTGTGTACTGTGTAGGGAAGGGGTGGTATGTACTGTGTAGGGAAGGGGTGGTGTGTACTGTGTAGGGAAGGGGTGGTGTGTACTGTGTAGGGAAGGGGTGGTGTGTACTGTGTAGGGAAGGGGTGGTGTGTACTGTGTAGGGAAGGGGTGGTGTGTACTGTGTAGGGAAGGGGTGGTGTGTACTGTGTAGGGAAGGGGTGGTGTGTACTGTGTAGGGAATGGGTGGTGTGTACTGTGTAGGGAAGGGGTGGTGTGTACTGTGTAGGGAAGGGGTGGTATGTACTGTGTAGGGAAGGGGTGGTGTGTACTGTGTAGGGAAGGGGTGGTGTGTACTGTGTAGGGAAGGGGTGGTGTGTACTGTGTAGAGAAGGGGTGGTGTGTACTGTGTAGGGAAGGGGTGGTATGTACTGTGTAGGGAAGGGGTGGTGTGTACTGTGTAGGGAAGGGGTGGTGTGTACTGTGTAGGGAAGGGGTGGTGTGTACCGTGTAGGGAAGACTGTGTACTCTTATAGGAAATGGCTGGGTAAAAAAAAAAAAAAGCATCCTCTTATCTCAGAAAGGGACACATTCTCAACTCAACTCATCTCTCAGATTACATAAACATGCATCAGGTTTTACTCGTAACAAGAAAACACTATCCTAGCATTAAACCTTCGGGCATTATGTAAACCAAGTACATCCCTTCCTCTCCTTCCTCTCTCAGTGACGACGCATTCCAGGCGCCTCCCACTATGTCTGACG
>CAUDMG010000190.1:2130000-2142500 GCA_958450375.1 Homarus gammarus | reverse complement strand
TGTCCTCCTTTCTGATTGCCTTGTGTTCTGATTGTTGGCTTACCTGATTGTCCTTCTCTGATTGTCATTCTGCCTATATGATTGTCCTCCTCTCTGATTGTTCTTCTGCCTACATGATTATCCTACTCTGATGATTTGACTTATCTGATTGTCCTACTCTCTAATTGCTATTTTACCTGATTTTCCTGCTCTCTGATTGATACTTTGCCTGCTTAATTGCCCTGTTCTCTGATTATACTCATACCTGATTGTCTTCCTTTCTGATTGTCCTACACTCTGATTGTTCCCCATCCTGTTTCTTTTCTGTCTCCTTTCAAATTCCTCTTCTATCATTGTTTTCTACCTGATTTACATGACTCTGATTTCCTCTTACCTTATTTTCCTGAATTCTAATTTTCTTTTTACTTAATTTTCCTACACTCTGATTGTTTTACTACGTGATTATTTTGTTTTCTGATTGTCCTTTTATCTGACTGTCCTTGAACATGATTTTCCTGATCGTTGAGTGACCTCGTTTTGATGAACCTTGTTTCTGAGTTTCCGCGTATCTGATTGTCGTGGTACCTGTCAGTTCATCTATTGTCCTAGTATCTGATTGTTCTCGGATCTGTTTGTCTGATTGTTCTGGTATTTAAATGTCTTATTACCTGATTTTCCTGGTATCAAATTAGTTTATATTGTTTTTCTTTGTCGTCAAACTGAACGTAATCATATTTTCCTTGTGATTTTCCTGTTTGTATATTTATCATGTGTTGGACGTAGGTTAACCAAGTCCAATCAGAAAGGCCAAGTCCATCAGAAACTTATCAAACTCAAAGGTTCCTCCAATGAAAATAAACAACGAACTTTAAACTCTATTAACTATCCAGTCATGTGAAAATGTTATAATGAATAATTGATGAGAACTAATTTAAGCGTTTAACGTTACACTCTAGTCAACATTATAAAAATTCAAAAAGTTACTACGAGGGAATATTTTATATACATATATATTTTTTGTAAGGGTGTTTATCAATCAGTAATATCTGTATTTTGTTGTAATTGTAATGATGATGGTAATTACCTTGAGGAAATTATGTAATTAGACTAAGCTGTCATGTTGTTTAGATGAGAGGTCGTTCCGCTGTTATCGTAGGAATGTATCTAAGAAAGTTTTAAGTACCATTTAAGTGTTTATTGAAGTAAGAAATGATGGAAATATTTTTTATAAGAAACTAGATAATTTTACTCATGTGTTTTCTTCTGTAGATTACGTGAACACACACACACACACACACACACACACACACACACAAAAGCACAGACATAAGATAACAGAAACAAACAAAAGTATTGAAACCTAAAACAAGAAACATAAACAAAAATATGACATGTACAGTATAGTGAAATGGCCCAATATGATGCCAACTTAGATAACATGATATAACTTCATAAAAATGTTATCATGTCACTCAGTAATATAACAGAGGCGAGGGATCATATCTATAAGAAATTTCTGTGAATAAATATGAATAAATAAAAAGTAATACATTTATAAGTAATAAAATTAATATATGAGTAATAAAATTAATGAATAAATGTTAAAAGTTAATTATATTTTTTTTTTGGGTGGGGGGGGGGGGGGGTGAATCATATGTGAGAGAATGAATAACTATTGTATTTATATTCAGTGTATTATAAATCTAGTGAATTTATTAGTTGTATAAATCCACACACACACACACACACACACACACACACACACACACACACACATATATATATATATACCTCCCCAAATTCCATGAAATCCTCTTTAAGAAGGATTAAAACCCACTTAACAGTAGTATTTAAGGGTAAACAAAAGACGATTACAGGCGTTTAAATCCCGGGTTGATTTATATTGGTAGCTAATAATAAATATAAATGGAAATGTGAGATAGTGTGTCGAGGATTTTTAAATATGAGGAATAAGTAGGAAAAGAGGAATGTATTAATGGATAAATGATGTAATAAACGGATAAATAGGGAGGTGATAAAATGAAGAAGTGTGGTGTATGATAATCGTGAGAGAGAGAGATGAAGGAAAAAAGAAAGAAACTAGGATAAAGAGACGAAAAAAGAAACATAAGGAAGTGGAGGAAGAGAAAAGGGAAAAGAGGAAATAAATTGAAACTGAATGAGAAAAAGAAAGAAAGGAGAAAGAGATAAACAAAGAGAGAGAGAGAGAGAGAGAGAGAGAGAGAGAGAGAGAAGCACTGCAGATGTCAGGAGATATTTCTGAGCCAAGAGCATTAGGGAAGAGCTGATACCATGACAAGGAAGAGAGGATAAAGAAGACTAAGAAGAAGAATAAAAATGAATGAAGAAGAAGAAAAAGATAAAAGAAATACAAGAAAATAAGAAGAATACGAAGTAGAAAACTGATGATGAGTCTCAAGAAGAAGAACAACAAGAACAATAAAACAACGACAACAAGACAGACAGAAAATGAGAAGAGAGAGAGAGAGAGAGAGAGAGAGAGAGAGAGAGAGAGAGAGAGAGAGAGAGAGAGAGATCACACTATGTGCAAAAGTGGTGGAGAAAAATCGACGTAGCGGTGGTGGTGGTGGTGTGTGTGTGTGTGTGTGTGTGCTAGAGATGGGCTTTGTCAGGAAGTTTCTGCCAAGGCTGACAGCGGACTGACAGCCACTCGGTCAGGGGTAGGCACAAAGTTTACCCCCACGACCCCTAGCACTGGCCCGTGGTGGTGGTAAGACGGAGGGGGGAGATACAAGGTTTATTTTCCATAGAGCATATATGAGAAAATATAGAGAGGGAGAGAGATAAACAGACAGAGACACACAAACAGACAGACAGGCAGACAGAGAGACAGACAGAGAGGCAGACAGACATGCAGACAGACATGCAGACAGACAGACAGAGACAGACAGACAGGCAGACAGAGAGACAGACAGAGAGGCAGACAGACATGCAGACAGACATGCAGAGACAGACAGACAGGCAGACAGAGAGAGGAGAGGTAGATCGGTAGACAGTAATGTGTGTCTGAGAGAGAGATAGAGAGTGAGAGATGATGATAGGATGATAGAGGAGAGAAAGGTAGATTGTCTGTGTGTGTGTGTGTGTGTGTGTGTGTGTGTGTGTATGTGTGTGTGTGTGTGTGTGTATGTGTGTCTGTGTGTGTGTGCGCACTGAACATTCTCTCTGTCAGGACGGACACATTCCGGCCTCCTCTCACTATGCATGACCCCATTCCAGAGTGCCTGGAATCAACCGCTGACTGGAAGATGCCCAGACGAGTTTCAAAAGCCTGGAATGTTAATGTATTCCTAGATATTGTTACTGTATTGTATTGCTGCTGTAACTGTTGTAATTGTATTTTTTTTTAAGAATTTTGTGGTTATTGTTATGGTCTATAATTATTTTAGGACTTTATTATTATTATTATTATTATTATTATTATTATTATTATTATTATTATTATTATTATTAATATTATTATTATTATTATTATTTTTATTATTATTATTATTATTATTATTTGTATCATTATATCTTAGTTTATAATTATTTATTTTAAAACTCTGGTCTACGGCATTCAGTACTAAAACCTTTCCACTCACTTTCTTCCACCACCTCCTCTTCTTAACCTCCTCCCCTCCTCCCCTTCCTCTGCCGCCCATCACTTTAAAGTAACACAGGAAGGGGGTGATCTGCCCCCCGTCGCCCCACATTAGGGAACTTCCGTCCACCTGTACACTCAGGAAGGATCTTGTGTGGGGCAACTAATGACTTGACCGCCACCCCAACACCTTCCCGACCTCCCTCACACCACACACACTTACCCTCATACCTCACACTTACCCTCACACCACACCTCCTCCTTACCTCACCTCACCTCACCTCACCTCAACTTTACCCCATCAGCACACCCTCATACAACCATTATCTTCTACAATAATCCTACAACAATAACAATATGGTCACAACAGTCAAGTTTTGTAATGGGGAAACAATGGATGAAAAAAGTTAATACTTAGACGTAATAACAATAGCGATTTAACTTACTCAGGCTCTGATAGCAATAAGTATTACGGTATAGGAAATGAACTTGTGAACTGTAGGTGTAAGTAGGAGGATGAATGAATGTATGTATTGTGAGAGACGGAAATAATGCGTAGGAGAGCAATGTGTTTGGTAAATATTGGATGAGAGAAGATGGAATACGGATATATGAGAGAAATACATATGTAGTAATGAATAGTTTAAGGAAGTAGTAAGGAGAATAGTGTGAAGGAAATCGTAAAAGTAAGAAGGTTGGGCATTCAGGTAGCAGCAGCGTGTGTGTGAATGAAAAGACTTCCTGTGTTCTCATTCACCGTGTTGTGACAGGAGGTTAACACAACACGACACACACACACCTCTCCCAGGCTACCAGCACGTTCGTATTATAATCTCGACTTAATTACATGTTACAGAGTCACTTCTATTGAGTGTCATTTTTGCCTTAAAGAATACAAAAGTAACCAAACAGAAATTATATCCACCACCTAGTGAAATTTATGTTCACTTTTGTTCATCTCTCAGGTAAAAGGGATGATTACAGAATCATCAAAAATCAACAAATATAATAGATAAATTAACACTAGAGGAAATAGGTCGTTTAATATTCATGAATAGAGAACTAAATGCTACCCACCAGTCAGTTTCAGAAGAATATAATTGACATTCAGGTGTATAACAAGTCACCATGTAGAACTCTACGGTAAACGCCACCCACATTTCACTTACTAACCCGATCCATTCTATATGCTTTTCTTTATAACGCCAATAATGTTTGAAACTGACTTTAAATACAATAAATTCATTCAAAGTTTTATTGATAATATAATTTACCACATCAAGCGAATCAGATTTTACCAGAGCTCTGTGATGTCGTCTGTTGAAAGAGTTGAAGCGAGAGACAGATACCAATTTTACATTTTTTTTTTTTTTTACTTTTTTATTTCAAGGTCCAGTTTACACTAAGAACGACTAATTAGATAATATTAGCAACTCTTAGTAAATGTCTTCACCATCGTTAATATAATCGTCGTCATTATCATCTTGTTCATTATCACCATCAGCCGTAGCACTTCTACTTCTTCGATTGGTTTTCCTTCCTATCTGGTATTTTTCTCTTATTTTTCCTCGAATCTTATTTTTTTTTACAGCTAATGTCTCCTCCTCTTTCTCCATTTTCTCCTCTCCCTCCTAATTTCTCATTTCTTACATTCCTTTCCCTCTTTTCTCCATCGAGTTTCCTTCTCCTCTCTCTTTCGCTTACCTGCCTTCTTCGTACTCCCTTACTTACCGTCGTTACCTCTCTCCCCCCTATCATTCTAACCCCAGCTTTCCCCTTCCCCCCTCTCTTCCCAACCTACTTCCCTTACCATTCCATTTGCTTCCTGGTTCATCCTTCCCCTCACATACCCATCCACGTCGCTCCTGATTCATCCTACCGTTCTTTTCCCCTTAATCCTAGCTTCTAATCCATCGTTCCCCCTCCCGTCTCTTCCACTTGGCTCCTGATCCATTAACCCCTTCCGTTCCCCTCCTATCCTGTTCCTAGTCCATCGTCCCCCTTCTTCCCCCTCTCTCCCTCGGCTGTCAGTTTACTCAATACCACCGTCGCTACCACCATTCACGCAGCCTCCCAATTTTTGGTACAGTTTTTGAGTGATGTGAATACTCGTTGCATTGGCCACCACACGACTGAGTCTTTTTCTCGTCGTGCAGCAAAGATAAAGCAACCGTAGCCGTCAGCCAGTCCGTCTGTGTGTGTGTGTGTGTGTGTGTGTGTGTGTGTGTGTTTGTGTTAGATTGGACGAGTGGACGAACCAAAACGGATAGAATGTTTATAAATAGCAAAGGATATCCACCTTAAGAAACGCCATCGTTAAGTTTCTTTATAAAGGTCATTTGCCTGTATATTTCTCATTGTACTTAATATAAACATTATGTATTACGTACATATGCATGTAATATACTACAGACATATTATCATATACACGAAATAACGATATACACCTGTAGACCTCACCTGGCACCACCCACCGTAACATCATCTCAGGTGCTCAGTAAGTGGGTATTTTACTGCTCCCAGACCCTCATTCTCCCAACACACACACATATTTAAAATGATCTCATCACCGCTCTTGATGGAATTTTGGACAAGGAGATCCGCGCGTTACAGCTGAGGCAGGGAACAACTCCTTTTTACACGAAAATGTTTTAGATATGTCACGAAAATAGTTTGAAACTGCCATGGAATTTATCGCTTATGTGCTTGAAATGTCTTGAAAATTATCTACGATGAGCTTAAAATATCTTGAAAAGGATCTACGTTGAGTGTAAAATGTCGTGAAAATGTTTGATACTTTAAAAATTTCCCAGAAAATTTTCCTAAAAGACCCTTAAGATTAATGGAATGCTTTTAAAAGGTAATCTGAAATTATGTATGATGTATTAATCACGTATTATGAAATGACCATGTATTATGTATCATCATTTATTCCTAGAAGATAAGTCTCAGGTAAAACTCTGTAACTCAGTATTCATATTGGCTCCATCTTCCTGTTGGAGAAGTTGAGAAATTTTATGTGAAGAATTTTTGATCAAGTTGTAGGAAGAATAAGCAAGAAGATGAATAGCTGTGAGGGAGAGAAGCAGAGCTATGAGAAGGGTAGAAATGTCTATCTTTCTCTCTTTCTCTCTTTCTCTCTCTGTCTCTCTTCTCGCTCCTCTTCTTCCTACCTCCTTCCCTCCCCTTTCTCCCTCACCCTACCTGTTCTTCTTCCTTCCCTCGTTCCTCTTCTTTCTCCTTCTCTTTCCCTCTCTCCTCCTCATCCTTCTCTTCCTCCTCCTCTTTTCCCCCTACACCCTAACACCATCACACCATCTCCCCACCTTCCCCCCCACCCCTCAACCTCCCCCTCCTACTGCTCCTACCCCTTCCTCCTTCCCCCTCACTACCACACCATTACCCCATCCCCTCCCCAAAACCTCTCTCCTGCGACACACCTTTTCCAATGAGCAATTAATTCTGGACCTGGATCAAAGCTCACCCTAATTAAACTTGGACTGGAGCTTCCTCAATTCAGTTTAATTTCTTAAGGCGATATATTTGATCTATTAATATGACTATTATGAATATTAACACATCTTCCTTCAGCTTGAGTCGTAACATGATGCTCGGTGGCAGTCATGTGTTGGGGCAGTGTTGTTTATGTCGAGGTTAGTGTTGGTGTTGATCTCTTTTGTGAGTTCTAGAATTTTTAGGGGTTATTTGTTGTAGTAATGATAGTGTTATTATTATTATTATTATTATTATTATTATTATTATTATTATTATTGTTGCGTTGTGTATCATATTATATTAAGAAAAGAATTATTATTTAATCTCTTGTTCTGTGAAGTAAAAGGATTGCTCCCTCACAGTCGAGAATGGCCTCCACTGTGGCCACACGAATGGTAGTTTGTTTAAGGTGTCAAAGCCATCACCAACACAACACTCAAACCCTGATGTAGCGAATAATATAACCTGGTGTCCTAAGGAATAAGCCCAGGAAACCCGGACAACTCGCCAACCGCACTGGGTAATCTCCTTACATTCTCTACCATGAACGCCCAGGCACCTAAACCAACTCCCCCCCCCTACCCCCCTACCCCCCCCCCCCTCCTGGCCACGTAACAGCCCTGATAACTTGGCGAATAAACGAGGACCATTTTCTTTGGACACAGAAAATGGGTAAGGGGAGACTATACCATTTACTATCTGCTACCCTCATTATGTCCTGATAAATTCCCTACACCGTATGCTCCTGAATTTTCCAATACAACCTCTGCCTCATAAACGTGAACATTTAGGTTAGTATTTACTGCCTCACGCTGTATTGGTTCTCTCGCTATTTCCTGCTTTCTCTAACTTACACGCCCACTTACTTACAATTTTTTACATTTACACGCACACGTACAAACACTCATATGAACTCACACACACGCACACTCGCACGCACGCACACACACACACACACACACACACACACACACACACACACACACACACACACACGTACGTCTCCATTTATTCTGTCTAACCCTGTCATAGACCTACCTGTCTTTATCTGTCTATCCTATTCACTGTTTTGTCTCGTTCTTCTTTCCCTTCACACGCCTATCTCTACCTGTCTACCGTATCTCGTTATCATGTTCTGTCTATTTTCCGACACGTTCATCCATACTGTACTTATACCGTCTGGTCCACATCCCCAAACGCCCATCCATACCTACCTGACCTATCCATTGCGATCAAACAGGTTTATTCCAGTCTATCCCTCTCCTCTCTTCCTTCTCCTCTTCCTCTCCTCTCTCAACTATCGTCTCACATCATCTAACATGGAGAAAGCGGCCCTGTGTGTTGCCCACTTTACCCGAGGTCCTTTTCAGTGCTTCATCCGGACTAGATCCTTACCTCACTCCCTTTACATCCATTCATCCACCTTCCCCCAACCAACCGGCCAGTTCATCTAACGGGTGAGGGAGGAGGGAAGGAAGGGGGGCGGGGGGGGGGGGGGGATCAGGAACTACCTATTCATCCACTCATCCACTTGACAGCCCAAGGGATGGAAGTTGAATGAAATCTCTCGTGTGTGGGAATTGTAAATAGTGACTCAGTTCCCTCCGCCGTCTAATGAGCATTTGGGCTGCAGGTCAACACAGGTACACGGAAAGGTGAACATAGGTAAACGTGATTATTACCTACTCAGGTTTTGCCGTAGCCTTTGTATAGCTAGAGCTGAATAGTTACCCCAGCAGTGGTTGTGGGTTGGATTAATGCCGGTGTCGTGAAAGAGCGACACTCCAGGAAGGGTAAAGGTTCGTCTGGCGTTAAACGGAGTACCCAATACAACTCTCTCTCTCTACTTGAAGAGAGAGAGAGAGAGAGAGAGAGAGAGAGAGAGAGAGAGAGAGAGAGAGAGAGGCTGTAGAAGGGAGGGTGATTGTTTGTCTGTTATTTAGTGAGTGTTAAGGTTCAGGTTGGTTACTGCTATAACAGAATGCTCCCTCTTAACCAAAATAAAGTCAACCTCGCTAACCAAAATCCTTCTTAACCAATCCTCTACCAATTTCAACAAACACCACCACCACTGCTTACCACCACTACTACTCCACCATCATTACCACCACCACCCACCACCACCACCCACTACCACCATTACCACTACAACCACCATTACTATCTCCACCACCACCTAAGCCAACCCACCTCTCCTCACCCCATCTTAACCCCACCTCCACCTCAGCAACGCGTATTTACTTCCTGAAGACAAGGTAAAACCAATTCTGTAACACTGAACGATCATGAAAAAAAGGACAGACCTGGGGAAATATATCTTCCTTGTGTATACAGCAGGAGGCGAGGTTCATCTTACCATTATTTAACTCGTCTCTGTTGCCTGTCGGGGGAGGGGAGGATGGGTGGGGGGGGGGGGGGGTCGGTTCTCCAAGATGCGGAAATTCCAAACACTAGATATTCGTTGTGAAATCAAAGTACCGTAGTGGAAAAATAGCGAAAAATCTTCATGGAAATTGAAAATTGATTCAGTCAATGTTTGTCGAGCTATTCTAAACGCAAGACTCGTTTTCTGTTGCCTGAGAGGACTGGCGACCATTCCGAACTATTTCTGGGCTAGTGCCGTCCTCTCTGACTAGCCAGCCTCCCTTCCTCCCTCCCTCCATCCTTCCTTCCCTCCCTCCTGCCTTCTCGGTATCTCACCTTTATTTATATCTCCGTTGCTACACCAGGACACCATAATTTCCCCATTAGAAATGTTTTTGTTTTATCATAAGGTAAATTGGATCGATTGCTGATTGGCTGAAAGGGACCTGGATTCACTTAACGCGCTTGGAGATTCATTAACGAGTACTCGGATTGCCATTGGCGGCTGTGGATTAGTTGAAAAGAGTCTATATTATATACTTACAGGTAATTTAATCATTATATAGCACCATTATGAACTGAGATTTTATTTCATATCTTGTATACATCTACATGAGTTATGGCAGAGTCTCCAACACTGAAACACTCGAGTATTATTTATCCTGATGGAAGGAATTATGTTTATTTTTTCTTATTTATGGTGAGTTTAATTTTGTCTTTTTACCCGATTACTGTTTCGCTCATTATCAAAGTTGTTTTGTTTCACTCTGACTACACTTACGTTTCATTCACTCACACTACAGTTATGCTTCACCCAGGCTACACTTGTGCTTCACTTGGTATTTAACTCTTACAGAAACTTGTTCTCATCCAGCGGTTAAATAAACCCCGAGATTCCATTGCTTTCGTTCTTGCGTTTAGAAAAAGTTTTAGAGAAAGCTCACAAGCATTCTCTCTCTCTCTCTCTCTCTCTCTCTCTCTCTCTCTCTCTCTCTCTCTCTCTCTCTCTCTCTCTCTCTCTCTCTCTCTCTCTCTTGCCTGTGTGGTGATTGTGTGCGTGGTTCAGAGTGTTTACCAAGTGCCTCGGACGCTGGCACTGAATTTAGAATCGCCGTCCCCAAGAAGGAGAGTCGAAGGCAATGTCCACTACCACTGTCCACACTACCCCGGTCAGTCCCACTAACTCCACACCCACCACCACTATCCTTTGACAGTGCCATTACCCCCGGCCAGTGCCACTAACCACACACAACTACCGCTACCATAACTTCTCAACCACCGCTACAGATACTATCCCTACCACCATTATCACCAGAGCTAACAATGACTGCTACCACCACCACCACTACCACAACCACAATAGCCACCATCATATCTTAAATTATTCCCAAGTCACTTTGTCATAATCTCAACCTAATTTTATTTCATATGTTTTCCTCTTCTCTTCCCAGATATCTTCCTCCCTCCTTCTTCCTACCATCACTCACTCGCTCACTCTGCTGTCTCTTCTTCTTCCTCTTCTCCCCCCCCACCCCCCCACCCCCCTTCTCCCCACGTGGTGTCTCATGGCCAGATAAACACACGTCGAGGCACAGCATTGCGTCCATTTGTTTACATCCGACGGACGGCAGCCGATAAACACGTCGACGCATCATGGCGGCCATTTGTTTTGATCGGGGTACCGCGGACAACATGGACCATTTTCTCGGATGGGATGACATTATTGATGGTTTAAAACTTTGCAGTATCGAGTGTTTTGATTTTTTTCTCTCCCCTCGTTGTTTTAGTGAGGTGGTTTCTATTGTTTTCTTTCCTATTACTTTCTCTTTTTTATTTATCTCGTATGTGTCGTATACATTAGTGTTTTCTTTCTTAATTACCCCTATTTTCCCTTTCCTTATTATATGTATTCTTGCTTCCTCTGTATTCCTTTCTTCCTATTTTCTCTTTTTTCAGACTTCTTCCCTCCTTTTATTTATCACTCTACCTCTCCACTTCTACTTCTCTATTCTACTTGTTTCCTTTATCATGTGTTTCTCCCCTCTTCTCCCTCCTCCTTTTCCTTCTTCTTCCTCTTCACTTTATGCCGCCTATAAACTGTCTTTTTCCACTCATGATTTCCTCTCTCTCTCTCTCTCTCTCTCTCTCTCTCTCTCTCTCTCTCTCTCTCTCTCTCTCTCTCTCTCTCACTGCTCCAATTTCTCTCACTTTCTACCTACCATCTTTATCTTATCTTTGTCTCCTTCTTGTACCCTGTCACCGAGGTCCAGGAGGCAGGGGGTGGGGGGGGGGGGGTGAAAGGGGGAGGGAAGGAGGGGGGAGGTGGTGGTGATCACGTGACCCCCATGAAAAACTTAGTGGTGATAAATTCCTCAACTGTTCCTCATGACCACAACCTGAGAAATATTTCCCAAATTTTTTCTGTCTCTCTCTGTCTATGGTGTGGAGAGGTGAAAGTAAAGGGAAAGTATAGTGTTAAAGGGTGGGGGATGAGAGGTTATAGGGGTGAGAAGTGAGGGGAGGGAGAAGCGAGGGGAGGGAGAAGTGAGGGGAGGGAGAAGCGAGGTGAGGGAGAAGCGAGGTGAGGAGGGGTACCATAGGGGAAGTCCTTTTGACAAGTGCGAGGGTGAAGGAGCCTCGTGGGAGACTAACCTGGGGGTGCTGACGAAGGAGAGAGAGAGAGAGAGAGAGAGAGAGAGAGAGAGAGAGAGAGACGGACGGACGGACTATGAGAGGGAAGTATTGGAAGAGTGAGAGAGGGAAAGAGAGTCACTTGAGACAGAGGAAGTGGAAATGGAGAATTGAAGGAGAGAGAGAGACAGACAGAGACAGTATGAGGGGAAAAAGGACATAGAGGAGAAGTTTCTTTACGTGAGGGAGGAGATGAAGAGGGAGAATGGAGAATCGAAGAAGAATAATAAAGGGAGGGAGAAATAAAAAGATATGGAGAGTAAGAAAGAGGAGAAGAGAGAGAGAAGGAGTAAAGGAAAGAGGTGCAAATAGGAGATAGAGAGAAGAAGATGGCTTAGGGTGAGTG
>CAUDMG010000190.1:2100000-2127500 GCA_958450375.1 Homarus gammarus | reverse complement strand
CTTTTTCTCTCGTTCGATTTCTTTCTGTCTGTCTCTTTTTCTCTCGTTCGATTTCCTTCTGTCTGTCTCTTTTTGTATCTCTCGTATCCCCTCTTTGTCTGATTTTATCTCTCTCTCTCTCTCTCTCTCTCTCTCTCTCTCTCTCTCGCTCTCTCTCTCTCTCTCTCTCTCTCTCTCTCTCTCTCTCTCTCTCTCTCTGTCTCTCTCTCTCTCTCTATCTTTGTTTGTCTGTCTCTCTTTTGCATACAGATGTTTGCAGATTACATTCATAAATGGTATGTACGCGATTAATGTGTATTTATACATTTAAAAAGATATGACTATATGTATGTATGTATAAATGTATGAAAATGCGAATATATACTCACACACACACACACCACTCACTGTCTTGTCAGCTTTCTCGATTACATATACCGCCATCTCGAGAAACGAAAAACGTCTGTAGCTGTCGCCTTCATTGATTTCACTAAAGCGTTCGACCTAGTCGACCACAATATAATCATCAACAAAGCTATTGACCTCGGGCTTCGGAGAAGCCTCATACCATGGCTTACAGACTTCCTCAGTGACCGACGCCAAGCTGTACGCTTCCGAGGGGCTGTCTCCACCTTTCAGTCACTCACCTGTGGCGTCCCCCAAGGCACCAAGATGGGACCACTCTGCTTCCTTATGCTCATCAATGATGCCCTAAGAGAAACCCCTGCTCGCTGGAAATATGTCGACGACTCCACCATTGGGATCAGCGTCAACAATTCTGCTCCCAACTATACCGCCCTTCAGGATTTATTGAACAGTCTCCAAAACTGGGCTACCAACAACCATGTCACCATCAACCATACCAAGACCATGGTTATGCACATCAACCTCTCCTCCGACATTGTCCCACCTCCTTCCATTACTCTAGGTCCGAACACACTCCAGGTCGTAGATTCCACGAAGCTCCTCGGCGTCACCATAGACAACAAACTAAATTGGAAGCCACACGTCAATGAAGTTGTCAAATCCTCCAGTTTCCGTCTCCACCTCCTCCGCCGACTCAAGTCCCTCGGAGTTCCTGCACACGAGCTCCTCAGTGTTTACACAACATTCATACTTCCCAAGCTCACCTATGCCTCCCCCACCTGGTCTTCCTCCCTAAATGCCACACAACGTAAACACCTAGAAAAAGTGCAAAAGAGGGCATGCAAGATTATTCTCTCCTCCTCCTACTCCACATATCAAGAAGCGCTCAACACACTGACCCTTTCGACTCTCACTGACCATCACCACGACCTCATCTGCAAATTTGGTAAGAAGCTTCTACACCATCCCCGACACCGGCTCCTACTACCACCCGAGGTCCCTTGTCCGAGAATTGCTGTTCGACACCACAACCGCATCCAGCCCATACGTGCACGAACTGATCGCTATAAGAACAGCCCAGTCCCAACCATTGTAAAAATTATCAATAACTTGTAATACTGTAACACTGTCACTATGTTGAATTGAACTGTAGTTTGAGCTTTTCCCCATCTAAGTTATTATATGTCTTATTTGTGTCACTTATGTTACTTGTATATTATTTGTAATTCGTAACCCACTCCCAAATATGTAACTGTATATTTTCAGCCTTCTGGCTGCCAAGCTCTTTCAATAAACCGTTAATTATTATTATTATTATTATTATATACACACACACACACACACACACACACACACACACACACACACACCTGTATATATCCAGTTTTAGTAAATTTCCTGGAGGTACACAGGTATGAACATATTCTGCACAATAACGCTGTGGAAAGCTTACATTAAACTAAGAGTATATGAGGCCGGAGGATGTGTGTGGGTTGATCTCACTGTTGTGCTTCAGTCACTGCTCTACACACATTTATTATCATGTAACTAAAACCTTTACCACCGGGATATATATTATACAACCTTAACTTTTGACACTCTAAACAGGTACAGTATATCAAGAAAATTCCAATTTTATTTATAGTTTAAAAATATATAAATTCCCATGTCATATAATAAGTATTAGATACAGTATATTACAGTACAAGTACAGTTTCAAGTATATAGGACTTGTATAGTAATTTATTAGAGATATTACGATGAAATTTATGTTTTTATGTGAATATCATTAGACATGTACGTGGGACTTATTTAACATAGTTGCTGTACTCCTTAAAGACAATGTTATGTTGTGTTAGACGGCTGGGTCTTAATAATCACTGGTCTATCTATTTATTCAACTTACTGAATAAGTTTAATTAATCTTATAATGCCTAAGGATACTGAATAACAGTAGTTTCAGTAGTATTAATGAGATAGATAACGTGAGGAAGGGGTTACGTAATATATTGGTTCTATACTAAGGTCAAATTAACTTTGGTGTGAGTTAATAGAATATGCTTTTATTTATGTTTTAAGTATTGTTTAATGTATTTTACTACCTTGATTTAGCTGCTTAAACAACTTTCCCATTGTTGTTTATTGTTGCATCCAATTATATCTGATATATGTACACACACACACACGCATACACACACACACACACACACACGCAGAGTTCAATGTATTTTCCTAACCTGAATTAGCCGTCTGCCTATATGTTGCAGCGCTGTGTGTAGTTTAGGTCATTGTGTATGATGTACAACGCGTTTTACCACGGCGCTTGAGGAACATACACGCTCCTCCCCGCTGTGTGTCATGTAGGTGAGTCAGAACAGAGGGCAAACGCTGATAGTTTTACGCAAACACAAATCATCCACATACACAACCACACACACACACTCACACACACACACACATCACACTCACACACTCGCACACTCACACACTCACACACACACACACACACACACTCACACACACACACACACACACACTCGCACACACACACACACGAACGCGCAGAAATTACCAATTACAGCCAACGGTATGTAAAAAATGGACCAATCACCATCGCTTGCATGAGCTACTCAGTGTCGCCCACATGTTAACAGGAGACCAATCAGAGATTCTGTCGTGTTAAGTGTGCACCAATAAGCGTATATGTGTGTGTGTGTGTGTTTGTTTAAGTCATTTAACAGCCATCTATTACAGTGAGTTATGTTTTCTGGGCTCAACACATAAGTAAATGAACTCGCTAAATTCATGATCGATATGCAGAGACGTGTTAGGAAGTTAAATTAGATTAGTTTATGTCAGATTAGGTTTGTATGGTTAGGTTATGTTAGGTTAAGTTAGGTTTGTAAGACTAGGTTGGGTTAAGTTAGGTTACGTTACGTTAATTAGAGTTAAGTAAAACTAATTAATAAAGAAATTACAAATAATCAAACAGTTTCATAAAAAAATTAGCATAAAATATAGAAGATTTACACAACATGTAAAAGTTGGCGACATAATGAATCAAACAGTAACATAGAGTATATACAACAAGTTAATTAATATAAAAGAAAAAAACTACAGCAGTTCCATTAAATATTCATCTGAAAAAATGTACAAAATAAACCTTATATAATTAATTTTAGAAAATGCTACACTGCGGAAAAAGAAGATAATATATGAAAAGTTTAGTGTAAAAAGAATGATGTTATGTATGAGGAAAGACTTTGAGTTTACACGTTCTTTACTTAGTGTCTCCGGGGAGGGTCAAGCTGTCCTGAACACTGTAAAGGACAGACTGCTGAAGCTCTTACCTGAAGATGAGAAAGTGAGAGATATTAGGGAAAATTGAGAGAAAGAGAGAGAGAGTAAAGTCGATGGCGACCTTTCTCAAACTCATACGAGAACGAAAAAGAGAGATAAAAGAGATATACTAAGAAAGAGAGCGAGTGAGTGAGTGTGTGTGTGTGTGTGAGTGAAGATGCTCTGTACGCAGGTGAGTTTGCTAATTAGTGATCTTGTTAGAGGCCCCTTCGCCCTCCCTCATCCAATATTCATGTCAATTTGGAGCAGATTTCCTCCAATTCTAGTTCCCATTTCAAGTGAGTTTGCTCCATTACAGCTCCGCTTTCTCATCCAGTCTTCTCAACGCCACGAGCTCTGCATACATCTGTCCGCCCTCCCTACCACCCACCCACTCTCACACACCACCCACCCACTCTCACACACCACCCACCCACACACCCACCTTCACACACCGCCTCCAAGTTTCCTGTTCCGTCTTAAATAATCCTTCATGGCGAGCGAAGGCAGAAGGTGGGAAGTGGGTTATATAACGTTGTGTTTTTCTCTCCCAAAAGGTGAAGGAATGAAGGAAAAAATATATTTATTGATGAACAAAAAAATCTATAATAAAATAGTTATAAAACGTCATTTTCTCACGTTCACTGTATCTAACTTTTTTCTTCTATTTTTCTTTTTCTCCCTCTATGGTTTCTTTTCATCTACCTCTTTAGTTCTTCTCTCTCTCTCTCTATCTCTCTTAATCTGTCTGTTCTTCTAAGAATCTGTCTATGTCATTGATCCCCCCGCCTCTCTCTCTCTCCCAATGTCTACTAAATTTTCTCTCTTTCTGTATATTAATCTGTCTGTTGCTACTTTCCCGTATCTTCACCTCCCAACTCGAGGCCCAGAGAACAACCCGCTCCCCTCACCAGCAGGAAGAGTCATAATAATGCACGGGCATGTGGCTCATTTGCATACGCACACACACATACAGCGGTGGAGAATAATATACTCTTACAGTAAACCCCAGTACCAAGCTCCCCCCCACAAGATACTGTTAGGGGCGGTAAGGATTTTTTTTTTTTACGTGTGTATGTGTGCGAGAGAGAGAGAGAGAGAGAGAGAGAGAGAGAGAGAGAGAGAGAGAGAGAGAGACCCCGGAAAATAGTGTTGGAAGCATTTTAGTTTTTCGCGTGTATATGAGAGAGAAAGAGAAAAACGATAGAGACAGAGGTAAGTAGAGAAAACGAAAGAGAAAGAGAGAGAGAGATTATCCAGACCTTAAGAGACCGGTTCAAGTGAATCCTGTTTCTCGTGTGTAAAAGAGAATAAAGAAGAGAGAGAAGATATACTATACTTTTAATAACAGCCAATAGAGATAGAAGAGACAGAGCAACATATATAGAGAAAGAATGAAGGCTAATAGAGTTATATAGATGGAAAGAGAGAGAGATACGTCACACATAATCTACCGTAATATCGTCCTCCATATTTTGTGCGAGCGAGGCGATAAAGTCTACGGTTTTCTCCCACCACGTTTCACTTACTCGTGTATTATTATTATTATTATTATTATTATTATTATTATTATGTAGTAGTAGTAGTAAAATTTAACAATGCTATAATTATAGTCTCATATATAGGAGCAATTAATACAATAATTAATAGATGTATCAAGATAAATTTGGATTCTTTATCTTTCTATTCGGTGGAATTTTACTTTAGATATCAATATTTAATTTGCTTCAAACTCATAAAACCTCAGTAGAGAGAGAGAGAGAGAGAGAGAGAGAGAGAGAGAGATCGCGTCAGCCTCAGAAGCGCTGTACCAAACCGTTTACACAGGCCGTCAAAGTGGCCATAGTAAATTGAAATTTTAACTACTGGCTTGTCTGTGTGTATGTCGGAGTGTGTGTGGGTTGTTTGTGTGTGATGTACAGAGGATATAAGTACACAACGTTTCGTAAAGATACACACACACACACACACACACACACACACACACACAATGTCTCATATATAAACCCAAATATTTCTTAAACCATTCTTGAATTTTGGGGTGATGAATTCTGAAGACTGGCGGCATCATCATCATTTTTTTTTTTTACCAGGATGGAGGAGAACTGAGACGCTCCTCTCAACCTCTTGCATACACTGTCAGGGTAAAAGGCACTTGGGTCTTTTATATTATCATCAATTTCAGTAAAATATCAGAATAACTCTCATTAAATACTAAACTATTCCAGGATTATCTGAATAATATCCATGGGTTATTAAACAGTACTGTATATTCAGGAAATTTTTCGTGTCTTTGGTGTTCTGATTGCCACACTGTTTCTTATGTACAGTCATGGCTCGGGTACTCAGTTTACATAATGGTATAAATGTTCATGGATTTAAGAACGAGAGAGAGAGAGAGAGAGAGAGAGAGAGAGAGGAGAGGAGAGAGAGAGAGAGAGAGAGGATGAGAGAAAGACTGAAAGAGAGCAGATGAGCAAGAGAGATAGCAAGGGGGGCAATAGTAAGAAAGATAGCATGAGGGCAAAAAAGAGAAATAATTAAGGAGAGTAAAGTGACAAGGGAAAGAGAAAGAGAGCAAGGGGGCAATGAATAGAGAGAAATAGAGCAACCGGGCAAGGGAAAGAAGCAAAGAAAGGGAGCAAATGGGATAAAAAAAAAGAGGGTGAACGGGGCAATGGAAAGAAAGGAAAAGAGCTAGCAAGAGGGCAAGGAAGAGAAAGAAAACATAATGGCAAGGGCAAGAGGGCAAAGAGAAATAAATAATGAAAGGAAGAAAGAATTCCTCCACTAATGTTAATGTTTCATATACCAAGTCATTTTTCTAAAACTTTCTAGCCTTGAGCGAGTGACCAGACCACATTGTCCGAAAGATAATGTTACTCTATCCACATCCTTCCTCCTCCTCCCCCTCCTCTTCCCTCCTCTTCAACCTTTTTATACTTCCTCCTTTCCTCTTTACCTTCGTCTGCCTCTTGTCCTCTTGTTCCCATTCAACTCTCCCCCTTCTCTTCATTCAACCCTTTTATCTCTCTCTACTATCCTCTCCCTCTCTCCCTTGTCTCATTCTCTCTCTTTCTCCTTCGCACTCTCCCAGTATTTCTTGATATTTCTTCCTAATCTTCTTTTTTCCCCCTTATCCTTTATCCCTTCTTTCCTCCCTCTTTTTATCCCTCTCTACCCCCTAACCTAATCCCCACTGCCATCTACACTTCCCCCCTCCCTTCTCTCCCCTCAATCCCCTCTTTCTAGCTATTTTCCCTTTCCCCACTCCCCAATTCCCATCCCGCATTCTTCATTACCCTTTCTGCACTCTCCTTTCCCCTTCTCCCCATTCCCCTCTTTCCCCTCTCCCTTCTTCCTCTCTCCCGTCTCCTTTTTCACCTCTTCCCTCTTTCCCCTCTCACCTTTCTCCTCTCCACTTTCCCCTCTCCTCTCCCCTCTCCCCCGCTGACGAATAGTACACTTGTCGCCGTCCCTCAACCATGCACGGGGGAGCTGAGAGAGAGAGAGAGAGAGAGAGAGAGAGAGAGAGAGAGAGAGAGAGAGAGAGATTGAGATTTAACCCCACAAGTAAAATTATATAAAGTTAATTATTTTTATAGAGATGTTCCCTGTTGTTGTTTTTTTTTCTGTTTACTGTTTATATCTAAAAGGTTTTATCCAACGGTGGTCAGAAACAGGGATAAATACAAGAGTTTGCCATCAATCCTCGTCTCACACACACTCTGGCTACTGTGACAGATGTGTTCTCCTGTGACGTTCCCTTTCACCACTCGGGTATATAGTGATATCCGTTTGTAATTTATTCCTGTGACTATACATACATCCATCCATACATAGATTCATACAATTTATCCCTACTTCTCATACTTTATCTTCACTATTCTATCGCCTATCTTGAATTACATATAATTTATCATCGTTTTCCTATTCCTTTATACATTAACCTTCTATATTTTACTCCTTTACTTTCATTACATCATATATCGTTTTCTTAATTCAACCATTTCTTAAACAGGCAAATTATATATCGCTTCAAAGTTCCCTCTTCCTTCCTTAGATCGACCTTTCACACCTGAGCCGACAGATTACCCTACTAACCAACCTGTATCTACTACCAAATGATCATAAATAACTTCTTGTCAATTGTAAAATCATTGCAACACATCATAGTAAATTATCAAGTGATTTATAATGAAATGTTGTTAATTACGAGGTGATTGTAGTGGCAGGTCAAATTGCATCTGTCTGCCTAGGGTGGACAGGGGTGGGGGGGGTGGGGGGGTGTAATTTGCACAACGCTTTCGCTAATTAGAAGGAATCAGAGCGAATTTTGGACACAGTGCCATGGAGTGCCTACCCGCATGGTGCCAATTACTGGACCTGTGTTTTATAGCAAGGAGGGGGAGGAGGAGGAAGAGGAGGAGGAGGAGGAAGAAGAGGAGGAGGAAGAGGAGGAAGAGGAGGAAGAGGAGAAAGAGAGTTGTATACATATGTCATTTGTTTAGCTGTTGTAATTATTATTTAAAAGAGGTGTTTTAACCTTTGTCTGTCTATCTGTCCATCTATAGAGACAGTATCCCCGACAGTGTGGATAAGAACTAATGGCAGTAGCCAGAGAACATACAGTGTGTGTGTTGACGGTAACCATGGTGACCCTTGAGGGGGGGGAGGGGGGTTGTGTGAATTACATCTCTCTCTCTCTCTCTCTCTCTCTCTCTCTCTCTCTCTCTCTCTCTCTGGGCTAAGATTCACGACACCTGTTATTGGTCTGTTTGTCCTTATGTGTGTTTGTTTTTCGCTTTTTTATTCGTTTTAGTTTTCTTTGACTGTTTCTCTGTTCATTTACCTCTACGTATGTCTGTCCGTTTGTTTATCTGTACATTTGTTTGTCTCTCCGTTTGACACACACACCCTCACACACACACAGACACACACACATACACACACACACACACACACACACACACACACACACACACACACACACAGACACACACACACATACATACACACACACACACACAAAGGTCAAAGTTCAGATTGTAGGTATTTCTTATCCAACCTCATATCCTTTGAACCTCTCCAGATAACAAGACGCATACACTTCACACCTGCCATCAGTACACCTTGTTGAGCATCAAAGGTGGATTTCAGAGATGGATTTTTGTTTTCTCCCGCAGTCAAATTACTCCCTTCGTGACATTTATTTCGAAATGTATCTACCTGACTAATTATTACCTTTAAATCCGCGAGTTTATTAGAATTTATTTATTTATTTATTTATTTATTTATTTACACGTTCGATAAAAGAATAATTATTCCTATAATTTCAACTTCATTAACCTGCTTTAAAACAGAGGTCAGGTACGTCACTTAAGATGTTATATTAAGATGCATCATCATCATTACCATCGTCATCATCATTGCCATCGTCATCGTCATTGTCATCATCATTGTCATCATCATTATCATCATCATCACTGTCATCATCATCATCATCATCATCATCATCATCATCAGCCTGTACCCTTCACAACCTCAGCTTTTGGTCACTCCTTGGTCACCGTGTTACCTACAGCTGCCTTCACTGACTTAACCCACAGATGTTAGTCGCTGGTATTTAACACAGACAACTACATAATCTCAGTCATCCTTTTTCTTCATAAACAAAACAAAATATTATGATGTATATATTCACATTATTTTCACCTTAATTAAAAAAAATATTTATCATAAGTTATTCCGACAACAGTGTATCATTTCTCACGGTGACAAAAAAGCCACATTTACCCAGAGTAATGACAGAGTATCTTCACGTTTGACCTCCAGAGGGCGTGAGAGGTCAGGGCGTGAGAGGTCAGGGAGGGTTTGAGGCACCGAGAGTGAAGGTCAGTCAGTCTTGTTTTATGGGGAGTTTGTCGTGATTACACTGTTTATTATATAGTGAGTCACACCATGAAGGACTGGTAAGATGGTCTCTGTCTGTCTGTCTGTCTGTCAGGAGGAGGAGGAGGGGGAGGGGGAGGGGGAGGAGGAGGAGGAGGAAGAGGAGGAGGAGAAGTGTGGATGCATAAAAAACAGGAGATAAACGCGACTCCCAACACACCACAATCACCCCCCCCCCTACCTGTTCATACCACGTCAACACCTGTCCCAATCTAAACTATTAAAAGTTGTGTATGTAAAGTGATAAAGGATAAATGTATTAATTAACAGGGACTACGTACATAAACCAATTGGGATTTCAATTATAAACTCTCACATAGAGTTTAGACATAAACAATGGAGGTTCATATGTAAATTTAGATAACTTACCAATCTGACATAGCTTCCCGAATTGACAGCAATGAATACATGTAAATAAATGTATGTATAAATGTATATAAATGTTTGTGTAAATATACATATACTCATATATATATATTATATATATATATATATATATATATATATATATATATATATATATATATATGTATGTATTTGTTCGTATCATTGCTATAAGCGTAAATATAAATTACTTGATGAGTTTTAATCCCAGGTGAGCGCCAGATGGTTTTACCTGCTAATGAAATATTCAAGACGAGGTGTGAGGCGACACTCTCCTGACGACGAACATAAACAACTTTGTGATCTGGGAATGTTTATCATATTATATTGTTTGTGAGAGAGAGAGAGAGAGAGAGAGAGAGAGAGAGAGAGAGAGAGAGAGAGAGAAAAACGAAAAAAAATAACGAAAGAGTATAAATAAAATACCCAGAACAAAATTAAAGACAGAGTGATATATAGGGAAATGGAGAGAGAAAAATAAAGAGAAAGATAACGAAAGAAGACGAGAGGGATAAAGAACAAGAACAGAAGAATTGTAACTCTTATACAATGAAGATAAACCAAAAGGAAACATGTAAAATCAGCTGAAAATTATATAAATATGCTGTTAAAACAAAAGATAATTTAACTTCATAAAAAAATCGAGGTTTAGTATTTATGAATATGTTGACAATTACCATAAACTCTAACAGTAAAAAAAGATCACAATAAAATTATAATATTTCTGAATCAATGTATTTGTTTATGGTAGTTCTGCCTCTCTCTCTCTCTCTCTCTCTCTTCCTCATTTTTTTTCTATCCTCTGTGTGTCATCAGTTTGTCTCTGTCTCTCTCCTTGTTTGTCTGTCTGTCTGTCTGTCTGTCTGTATGTATGTCTGTCTGTCATTTTTTGTCTGTCCGTCCGTCTGTCTGTCTGTAGGTTAGGTTACGTTCAAATTGGTTAAATTAGGTTAGCTTAGATTACATAAGATTATGGGTATATTAGGTGAGGTTAGGTGAGGTTAGGTTAGGTTAGGTTAGGTTAGGTTAGGTTAGGTTAGGTTAGGTTAGTGTAGGTTAGGTTAGGTTAGGTTAGGTTAGGTTATGTTTGGTTAGTTCCGGTGAGGGCAGGTAAACGTTCAAGCGAATCAAACTGTTATTGAATTCCTTTAACAAACTCTGTTATCCTATATTCAATAATACACCTCCTAATATATGTGTTGTCAATACACTGAAAATAGGTACCATGCATCATCTCAATCTTACGCAGCAGTTGTGTTCAGCAATCTCTCTCTCTCTCTCTCTCTCTCTCTCTCTCTCTCTCTCTCTCTCTCTCTCTCACAGACAATATAATATGATAAACATTCCCAGATCACAAAGTTGTTTATGTTTGTCGTCAGGAGAGTGTCGCCTCACACCTGGTCTTGAATAATTCATTAGCAGGTAAAACCATCTGGCGCTCACCTGAGGAATACCTTTACTGGGATAGGAACATGTCCAGTGATTTATATTTACGATATTTACTATGATACGAACGCACACACACACACACACACACACACACACACACACACACACACATTCTCACCTTTACTCTTCCTTAAGGTATCATTATTTACACACCACGACTCAGGTGTTCACACTGGTACCTGAGTGACAGTTCACTACCTTGGGCTGTGATTGCCACTTTCACCTGTGTTCCCGTGTGCTTCAGATCCACTCCTCTGTGTGTTAATTAATAGGTAAGCGTTATTACTCAGGTAGTTGACCCTGTGTGAGTAGATCGGTCACTGCCCTCTTGATGGATGGAGTTATGGATGGATCTTCGCCAGGTGACATTACCAACCAACCCCTTAAAGGCTATCCTGACCTTCCCCTGCTGTGAGAGTTGGGTAATGTCATCCTCTTTTCATCTTGGTCACTTATTGTTTTATTTAAGGTGAACTATGTGGTTAAATTACCTTACGTGGGAGAACCATAACACTACTTTCGCTCCTAACTTTAATTTATCTCTTAACTGTATAAACTAGTTAACATAAATCCTTACTAAATTCCCCCATTAACATAAATAAACATAAATACATCACAATACAGTATCTACTCCTTAAAAAACACACGAAAAAAGACGTTATTGAAAGATAAATCAAACTCTTTCTATAATGTCTCCTGATATTGAACTCGAGATGAGAGGGGAAGATCTACCTTTTATTGGACAAGTCAGGCCGAGGAGACGTACAGTGGGAGATATGAGAAAAACGTGGTGACGGAGGGACTCTTGTTCGTCAGGTAACAGGGTCAGTCGTTGGGAGGTTGCTATGGTGACGTCGGAGAGGAGGGTGAGTGACGGAGAGGAGATGGGAGTGGGGGGGGAATAGAAGGGAGGGTGAGTGGGGGGGGGGATAGAAGGGAGGGTGAGTGGGGGGGGAAGAGAGAGGAGGATGAGTGAGAGGAGGAAAGTAATGGAGGGAGAGAGAATGAGGGAAAGAGGGGAGAAAGGTGTGGGAATGTAGAGACGGAATGAGGAAAGGAATGGGGAGAGAAAAATGATTGAAACAGGATAAGATGGGGATAGAGGGAAAGAGTCATTGGTGATCAAGGAACTACAAGAGTAATCAAAGCGTACGAGGGAGGAGAGGAAGGAGGGAGGAAAAAAAGAAGAAAGGGGAGGAGGGATGGTTAGAAAAAGGAAAAAAAAAACGAAAGAAATTAATTAACGTAATAAACAGGGGAGACAACTAGAAAAGTAAGGAAGGGGAGATTAAGGGAGAGGAAGAAGGAAAAGTGAAAAGAAAAAAACTAAAGAAAAATAAGTAATCGTTTTAAGATTATCTACAAAAGATGAGAAGAGAAGTAGAGGAGAGGGAAGAAAAGTAGAAGAATAAGAAAGAAGAGAGAAAGAGAACACAACAAGAGAGAGAAAAGAGAGGAGGAAATAGGTAGATGAAAAATAATAACGAAGGAATAAGAAGATAAGGGTTGATCAGCTTCATATAACCTCAACCATCTCTTAAAACACAATAAATACCACCCTTTTGTTTATTGAATTTGACGTTGTAGTCTAGTGTAGAAACAAACCGAGAGATGGCGCTTAAACACTATCAACAACAACAACAATAACAACAACAGCATCAACAACAACAACAATAATAATTATAACAACAGCAATAACAACAACAGCAATAACAACAACAACAACAATAATAACAATGACAACGGTAACAGGAACACTAGCAACAACAACAACAGCAACAGGAACACTAACAACAGCAATAACCAAAAACAACAACATCCTCTCAATTAAACCATTAACCATGTAAGGACTCGGGGGCACTACATCCAGTTCCTAAAACAAATACATTCTCTTCAGGTAACATTGAACTAAATTTGTGTATTATAGAAACAGTTCAAAAGCTGTGAACAATTTAGTGAGAATGAACACCTGAATTGAACCTGAACTCATAAACTATAATACTAATGTTAACTGTGGATAGAAGTAATGAAACAAACTATGAAATTTCGATAATAAAAGTTTGTAAAGCAACTTAATACAAAATACAATAATTAGTAATGTTTGCCATGGAGTGTAAACAACATGACGACTTTAAAACTAATGATTGCATAAATTATTGAATGATTCCTGGTCGTTCGTGGCAATAACATGTCACAGGAAATTAGGATACTTATAGGGTTTTTTTTATTACCTTTAAAATATGAGGGTTTAAAGCCCCTCTTCTCCCTCCCTCCTTCCTTCCTTCCTTCCTTCCTTCCTTCCTTCCTTCTATGCATATAAACCAGGGTAACAATGCCAAGTACTTTAAATCTGACTTTTTTCCTTCCCCTCTCTCTCTCTCTCTCTCTCTCTCTCTCTCTCTCTCTCTCTCTCTCTCTCTCTCTCTCTCTCTCTCTCTCTCTCACCAAACATTGACCACCCAACATTAATGGCCTACCTTCCTCCATTAATATCACAGCGGCATAAAATATACTTCACAATCGTTTGAAGTGAGTTAATGTAAATATAAGGTGATTAACGGAAGCGGTAGTTTCATAGAGGTCATTAAAACTTTATAATATTTTTAATCACAGTGTTAATGAGGGTAATGTGTTATTAGGTTTGAATAGGTAAAATCATTCTCGCTATTTATAGGTGATTTCACTTGGGTAAAAAAAAAATAATAATATCCATAATAATCATAACATATGTATATAATTCTACATAAAAGTGTCACTATATGTATCGGGTTAAAGGTCATATATGTATATTTCTCGAAAACTATAATATATAACAATATCTTTATTATAAATATCTAGATATTTTATTGTGTTTTATGGCCTTCACTTTCGTTAATATAAACATCATTATTATCGCTTATTATTATAATATTTAATTCTAATTATTATAAACTTATTAAGAAAAGACGGAACATTAAGGAATATTATATATATTTCATACCAGATTATATTATTTAAAAGTCTCGTAATATTTAGATAATAATAATAATAATAACAAACAACAACAACAACAATAACAATAACAATAATAATAATAATAATAATAATGATGATAATAATAATTTTACATTCTCACCTACGTAGAGCAAAATAATCCAATGAGCCTCTCCCATGATTGACGCTGGGCAGGTGTGGTCTATCTGGTGTTATTTAAGCTCAGGTGAATCAAGTACACCTGAGTCTTACGTTACCTGTGATATCTGAAGATTTTAGTAATTTCTTAAGGTCAATCATATGAGGAGATGTCTTCTGTTGGATGTGGTGAAAGTATGGTGTTAAGTCCTATACTCTCTCTCTCTCTCTCTCTCTCTCTCTCTCTCTCTCTCTCTCTCTCTCTCTCTCTCTCTCTCTTAATTTACCTATCTTTTTTATCTGAATATTTATTTTTATCTCTCTTTCGTTGTCGTGTTCTTTATATATTTTTTCTCTCTCTGTCTCTATATCTTCCCTTTTGTCTAGATTTTGTTTCTTGTTCCTTTTCACATCTTCCCTAGGTAATTATTCACCCCATCGTGCACAGTAATAATCAGATAAGTGCAGTGTGGTGTGTGTCTTCAGTAAAACTCTCTCAGGCATCTCGATAAAATCTTCACTTAAACATTAAAAAAAATTCTTTCAACATTCATTTTCTTTTCGGTTCCTTCCCCTTAAACATTTTCCTCATCACGCCAATGTTTTTTTTTTTTTTTTTTTTTCACTCAGTTTAAAGTCGATACTCCTCTTTCAAGGCCTCAAGTGTGTGTGATGGGTGTACAATATTCTCTCTCCCTTACCAATTCATGTGTGAGTGTTGAAATTTTTAGCTGTAATAAAACTTTCATTCGTGTTCGCTTCCTGCAGAACAAGCCACTGACTGATTTATAATTCACTAGAAATATAAAAGAGAAAAAAAAAGTTCTGATGAATTCATAAGTTATATAGTTTTTTTTATTTTGTTTTTGTTTTTCACCTTCGTTATATTTTTCACTCGGACATAAACAGTTTTTTTAACATATATATTTTTTATTCGTGTTCGTGTTCTCATCTCTATCAGTTCGTTTCGTAAACTTTCTTTCATAACTCACAAGGGAATTTTTTACCGAAAGTGTAAATTGTTATAGTTATTTATTTTTACCTTATCTTAGGGAATAATGGAGGGATGTTCATTTTCGTAGGCTGTACAGGGTGTCTCAGAAAAAAAATATATATATAAAGTGCCATAAACATTCACTCGGACTCCATTCTGTATACTTTATTTTTGAGACACCCTGTATATCTGATTCTGCTACTCAATATAATATACATCTCTTTGTATATATGTCCTGGTCATTATATAGTCGTATGAAATGTTATATTATTACCAGAAAATATCTATAAAATGATGGAAAATAGAGGAACGTTTCATGATTGTAATTCAGGCCATCAAAGGAACAGAAATATCGCTGTATGTGTTCTAGATAATTCACAAAGGCTACAACTATACACGAACAGAGAAACAGACCTACAAAGAGAGAGGGAGAGAGAGAGAGAGAGAGAGAGAGAGAGAGAGAGAGAGAGAGAGAGAGAGCAGCAGCAGTGTGACCAGGTTAGCGGTTCAGAGGCAGGCAGGTATGACTGGGGTAAACACACCTCACCTGGCTTCCTCACTGCAGCTAACTTCCGGAGCTCATTAAGTAAGAAGCCAAGATGTAGTCGCCACGCTGTAAAGGGGATAATGCGAGTTAACTCTTGGAGGCCTTAGTAACGCATGAGGAACACACACACACACACACACACACACACACACACACACACACACACACACACACACACTACGCCCTCCTTACGTTGCATCACCTCGCATACACAGCCATATACAGTAGATATAGATACAGTGTATTAACTTAGCCTCACCTCACACTGGCTACACAACACCACTCTAGTAACACCTGAGGTATCGTCTCGTGGCCTTGGTGAGAATATTATGCCCGACATCTCGATGAACTTTTGTTTGGTGAAGTTCCTCATTTGCATACTCTTTCTCTCTCTCTCTCTCTCTCTCTCTCTCTCTCTCTCTCTCTCTCTCACACAGAGTATCCACTTCCTAGATCTCGCTTCTCGTCCCTCCCCGAGTCTTACAGGGCTTTATACACCTGTCATCTCTTGGCCACAGGTGTGTTGAAGCCTATTGTATGTTTAAAGAATATAGTGGTCCTTTTGAGGTGGCTCTCCTGAATTCTAAACCTCTCTCTCTCTCTCTCTCTCTCTCTCTCTCTCTCTCTCTCTCTCTCTCTCTCTCTCTCTCTCTGTACCGAGGGTATAAAACGTTGCCTCAGTATTTTTTTAAGGGAGTTTTAATTGCTTCTCCACTTACATTGCGGTACAAATGTTTTCCCTGCAGCTTATGTAGTTTTTTTTTTTAGTTTTTATGATTTTCTACACGCACATGGAAGCATAATACAGAAGCTCTACTAGTATTCTATGTCCTTTTATATGTAAATTGTTGGGTAAAAAAAGTCATCATGTCAGGATTAAATTTATTTTTTTCAACAGACTTACAACTACGTTTAATGGGTACTTCTGTCATATGAATTTCCCCAATAAACACTGTGACTCCTGTTCTCTCGGTAGGGTTGTCAAATTCCTCCGTCCGTTGTCATGTTGTCTCACGTAAAATTATAATGATATTTTTTTTTTTACTATGCGTTTTATATAACCATTTTTCATCATTGTTTAAGGGGATGGAAGATGTATTAAGAACTGATATATTTTTTCTTGATAATTATAGACAAGAACGTATAATTGATAGACTGAAGTTCTTAGTTATTGATAAATCACAGAAGGCTATCATCAACAGGCACTAAATAATAGGCCAATCAGAGACTTGAATTATACATGACAATTTACGGTAGTTCAATTTAGAATCATGAAAAATAGAATTTGACTTTTTTTTTTTATTCGTAGAGATTTACATGAGAGTAAAAGAGTCTACCTAAAGTCATTTAAGATTAATTAGTGCTAAGATTAAGTTAAGATTAAAAGACATAATTAAAGTCGTGAATTATAATTAAGAATTTAAGACGGGTAATTATTCTTAAATTGTAAATATATAATAATAATTAATACGATATTAAAACAGACTTCAAGAAAATTAGAATTATGATTTATACAGAAATAGAATTCCATAATATACATAAATAGAAGCCACTTAGAATTCTTAATTATAGCCGATAATATAACAACGTTTCTAACTTATGAACATAGATCGAACCTTCCTCAATTGATAGATGCAATTAAACTTTCTAATTACATAATGTTATAGAAGATAGAGGTGTAATTAGCATCCTTTAATATCCGTATATAGAGTTAATTAGGTCCCTACTTTCGCCTCTTCTGTGATATCTTAACTCATTAGCCCCGTGACAATAATTAGCACTAGTTGGGGGTAATTAAGGTGATTAGTTTTTTCTGTCTATGTTTATCTGTTTTTTTGTTTGTTTTATGATTCTGTCTGTTTGTCTTTCTGTTTATTTGTATTTCTGTCTTATATGTCTTCCTGTCTATCTGTCTGGCTGGCACTGTCTATCTGTCATTCTGTTTTCCTGTCTGTTATCTGTCTCTTCCTGTCTATATTTTTGTCCTTTATTTATGTCTATCTGTCTCTGTTGTTTCTATGTCTGTCTGTCTCTATCTCTACGTTTCTATCTATTTATCTGTGTCTGTTTTCCGTCTTTCTTCACAAAATACCAAAATTGTTCCCCCAAATTCTTCACACGTATATGAAATTTCACCCCCAAAATTGACAAAAATTTCCGGCAAAAAATATATGTAAAAATATCTTCACAAAGCGCCAATATTCTTTATAAATCCAGAGTACTAAAAAAAATTCATTAAAAAAAAACAATTTCCCAAAAAAAGTAAAAATTCCTAGCTTAAAAAAAAAATATATATATCACTTTTCCATAACCTATTAAAGGAGGAGAATTTATAATGTCCATAAGAAGTGTTATTTTTTCACCCCTATGATAAAGTAATGGTGTATTGACTCCTATATCATCTGGGATCGAGAGTATGATGAATTTGATGATGATTGATGATTGATGATGATGCTAACAAAGTATATGTGTGTAATCAATTAACGACAGAGTACTCTATAAAAAAAAAAAAATTAGCACACCTCCATCCACCCCTACCACCACAAAAATGTAACCACACTGTAAGAGAAATACCCAAGTCTCAGCACCCATTCCCCTAAAAACCCAAAATGTCGTGAAAACAAAAATGGTAATATCCTGACATTATCGCGCCTTTGACCACGGTTCGAGCAACAATTTCCGTGGGAGAATTATTGACAGGATGTTATACTAAGAGAAATTTGTCCCCTTTAATCTCCGGTTGGTAAAAGAAAAAAAAAGTTGTTTCTACCTATATGAGAGAGAAGGGGAGACAAATAGACAGAGACAGAAAGATGGAAAGTTAAAGAGAGAGAGAGAGAGAGAGAGGACAAATACAATAAGACGTTTTCCTCTCAACAGTCAACATCAGGGGACGCCTTACAAGAAAGTTCCATAATCAGACACAACTTTCAACGCCTCTTTCATGTTATCACCGTGATCAGCTGATGTTGTGAGCTAACACAGTTTTCGCCTCCCCTTCCAAACTGCATCACAAGTCAATTTTCTTGCCTTGCCACTAGGAAATGAAGTGTTTTTTTTTGTGTATGACGCCGCTGGTATATAAACAAGTTTTCCCTACAGACCTCCATCCTTAGCACGCCATTTATTGATTTATTTGTATTTATTTTCCATTTCGTAAAAGTAGATTCATATTTTTTTTTTGCCCCCTTTGAGAATATCACAAAACTCTAAATTTATTATTATTAAGAATTATATATAAGTTATGATTTGATTTATATCGAAAACATCATGCTTCACAAAACCACATAAAAGTACAACTAAATATATACATTAATTCTTAGTGAAGTTAAATTCCATTATATAGGAAAGTTTGTGATAGCTTCATATCGTGCTAACCTGCCTTAATATGTCTCCCCTTTCCCAGCCTGCTCTCCCAGCCTGCTCTCCCAGCCTGCTCTCCTAACCTATTCTCCCGCTTCTCTTAGTGGTCGACTGCCAAGGCCTCTCCCCCCCCCCCCCCCTCGCTGTACGTGCCTCTCCCTCCCTCATCAATATTCTCTTCTCTCTCACTTTTTCTTCCATTTTCTTTCATGTGTCCTTTTTTTTATTGTTTCCTCTGGTTGTTCATTTCTCTCTTTCATCGTCTTGTTTACTCAATTCTATGTCGCTGTTCTAAAAAGACAGAAACACAGACAGATAGACAGAGAAATAAACTCTTTCCTGAATGACTAAACAAACAGGCGGACAGAAAGAATGATTGATAGTCCATCTCTAGAACGACCAAATAGATAGACTAGACAAACAAACTATATTCAGATAGATAGTGTCCTTCTTTTCACCATCACACCACCACTATTATCACCCACCTTTACTACCCTCCACCATCACCACCATCACCACCATCACCACCATTACCTTTACCACCACCACCCCTCCTACCACCACCACTACCACCACCACTACCACCACCCCTACCACCACTACCACCACCCCTCCCACCACTACCACCACCCCTCCCACCACTACCACCACCCCTACCACCACCACTACCACCACTAGCACCACTAGGACGCCTGTCTCCCCGTTATGGCACTTCACCAGCCTCTCTACACAGCTCCCATTAGTAATTACTAGCCAGGTGGAACCCCATTAGTAAGTCAATGAAATATAATGGAACTTAACACCATGATGAATATGTATGTATGTATGTATGTATGTATGTATATATGTATGTATATGGGTGTGAGAGAAAGTGATTGTCTTTATGAATAACAATTGATCAAAGGAATATCAATTATCACCCAACACCACGTGGAACCGTCTTCATACACCTTTTCATTCAGTAATCATTAACCTGCACTCAGACTATATGTGTTAAGGTAGGTCAGTTTCTATACTTTGTTCCGTTGTTGTTGGTTATATATAAGTGTTCTATCTTTCGTTTTGTTTTCATATTGTTAATTTTTATGGGTTGTATATATTGATCATTTATGTTTCGTCATTTTGTTTTGTATTTTCACAACTCGCTACCTGCAGTGTGGGGAGGTAGGCTAGATTGGGTTAGATAAGCTTGGTTAGGTTAGGTTACCTTACGTTACGTTAAATTATGCTTTTAATTTACATCTTTCAATTAAATTTAACAAACTACTTTTTATGTATGTTATTGATTAATAAATTGCACCTGAAGAATTTTTCGTAAAATAGATAACTGGACGTCTATGTAGTTCCAAGTATATAAATGGGTGAAAATTCCCTACCCAGATATTGAAGACAGTTTAAGTGAATATGGACTCTTTAATATAGTACTTTAAGGGTGATTTTATCTAGTATTAACATCCACCACGAATGAAATGAAAAATCAACTCTCTGACATAGTATCTTAAGGGTGAATCTCTCTTCATCTTTTTTTTTAATTTTGGGGCAAGTGTATAGGAAAATCGATCCTCTGATCTACTATCTTAAGGATAAATATTCTTCTTCTTAACCTTCAAGGTGAATGTATAGGAAACTCGACTCTGGGATCTTGTATACTAAGGGTGTGTGTGGTTCATCTCGGCACCATTGAAGGAGTTTGTTTGCCGTGACGAATGCTCAGTGGTTCCTCAGCTTCCATTAAAAACAAGGGAGAGACATAGAGGTTCTTGAGAGAGAGAGAGAGAGAGAGGAGAGAAGAGAGAGAGAGACCACTCATATGAAGGGAGACAGAAGGAAATACTCAAAAGGAAGGGGAGAAGAAAATTGGAAAGAGACCCTAAGAGAGAAGAAGAGAAGTAAGGAAAATCAAAGAGAAAGCGTAAGGAGAGGAAAGAGGAAGAGTAGAAAATGAAAGAGAAGGAGAAAAGAGGAAAGAGAAGGAGAGAAAAATTGACGAGAATGAAAAAAAAAAAGAAAGGAGAGAGAAAAAAAAGAGAAGAAATGGAATGAGAAGGAGAAAAGAAATAACAGAGAAAGAGGAGAATGTTCGAGAAAGGATGCCCCCCCCCCCCTGCCCCCCTAAAAAAAACTTGAAAAAACTCCTAAATTGAACAGAAACAACAACAAAACAGACTGCAAACACACACACAGAATATATAAATAACATTACAAGCTTTAATTTATGTTTACGTATATGTGAGAGAGAAAACAGACAGACAAACAGAGACAGAAAAGGGTGGGAGACAGAGTGAGAAATAAAGAAAAATAGTGACAGAGCGAGAGAAAAATAGAGCGAGAAACTGCAGGTACTCCTCACACCTGCACACCTCTTTAGAACATCATTATAAAACTCAATACACGAGGCATAAGAAGGGGTTAGACATAAAGCACATCCAGTTTACCTCCCCATTTGGAAGACGTAGGGGGAGCTAAGGTGATTGAGTGTGTGTGGTGTGTGTGTGTGTGTGTGTGTGTGTGTGTGTGTGTGTGTGGAGGATGGTAGAGTTGATTAAGGCTAGTAACATTTAATAGATAGAGAGATAGATCACTGATTATTATAATTATCTTCAACATTTGACAAATACATAACAATTAATTACCTGACTGCAATCCAACTCACTACTAATGATGCGTGGAATTACAAGCCAATCATGCCTTCTAATCATCTCGTGTTTAATTAACAAGAAGACTGCTGTAACTTATGTTTATAAGATTATCCCGTCCTGGTTTAGCCATCGTGGTTTCTCCTGGAGGCTAGAGAGATTTAGCCATACTGTGCCTCATTATGTCTAATGTATGTCTGAATTCAAAGTATATGTTTGTTTTTTTAGTCTGAAATCTGAGAAAGGGGGATTGATGTCTGAAATCTGAAGAAAAAAAAGGAAATTGTAGTCTGAAATCTGAGAAAGGGGGATTGATGTCTGAAATCTGAAGAAAAAAAAAGGAAATTGTAGTCTGAAATCTGAGAAAGAAAAATAAAATCTGAAATTCAACCCCCTAAAAAACATATAATACCTAACAAGTAAACATCATCCCCACAAAAAAAGTCTTAATTAAGAATAATAACAAAAACCCATTAAGTCTATAAGCCTCAAGAACGAACCTCATCAGGTAAAGGTCTGAACAATTTACTGGAAGTCTTAACATTTCATTTCAGTCAGTTTTACCTAACATATATCAAGCTTACTGAGGTCCCCCCCGCCCACCCTCCCTCCTCTCACCCTCCCTTCTGGAAACTGTTCTAATATAAGTTTGTGAGGGAGAAATCTATCAAGAAAACGAGGGTGGTCGGGAGGGGGGAACTAAGATGTTTTGGTGAACTCTACCATCCGAGGTTACAAAGTTTGTGTTATTTTTGGGTATTTTTGTCATGTCTCTCGGAAATAATTTGTACGTTTTACAAATCCTAATTACTCACCACGTTTGTGTGTTTTTTTTCCCCCGATGGTGATTTTTTCTTTAATTTTTTTTTTGTGTTTTTTCGGTGTGCATTAATTTTATTTTCTTCAGCTTATCATTATAGTTAAGGTTATTGTTGATAATGTAATGTTAGTAAATAATAATAATAATAATAATAATAATAATAATAATAATAATAATAATATACAGACGAAGACGCATTGACGCACACCAAGTTTTAAAGCTGACGCAAAAAAAAACAAAACTGGAATACCCTTACACTTAATCTCGAGCGGATGGCGAACGGACGCTTAGACGCACTCACGCAGATGCATTTACATACGGACTCACGGACGCTATTAACAATGCAATTAGCGAACCTATTACACCTCCTAATGAATAAACTTTACATTAAATGAGAAAAGTTTTTAATATGGTCAACTATCGATTTTCTTCTTATCACACCAGCACGACTTCATCACCTTCCACCCACCCACCCACTTACCCGCTTACCCACTAAACTACCCACTCACACACACCTCTCATCCACGTACCTACTCACGTCCATACCCACCTGTGGCGTGTGGATATTATGACTCAAGTTGGATATGTTGTTTTTTTACTTGGAACATTTATCATTTGACTCATTCATCTCTCTCTCTCTCTCTCTCTCTCTCTCTCTCTCTCTCTCTCTCTCTCTCTCTCTCTCTCTCTCTAAACCACCCCTTTGTATACAACTCTGCCCTGGGGTTGTATATCAGCATTTATATTTCCTGTATGCAAATTAACATAGAATCTCCCTCGGTGTATATTCTCTGCTCTATGTGTATCCCAGTAGTGTATTTTTGGTGTATGAATTCTGTGTATGTATATATTAACGATTAACCTGTGGGTAATTTATATGCGTCGTATGTATAAATTGTCATTGTTGGATTATGTATTATACTGTATGTGTGTTTCGTATACATTAGTATATCAGGTGTACAGAGTGAAAATATAAGCAGACGGTAACAGCTAATTGTCGTGTTTTTTTTTTCTTCTCGGCTAAATTAGCTTCTTAAGTGGTCATTGTTTTTCTTTTTCCAAACTAAAAACATTGAAAATATCCTGTTCATTTCGTGGTACCTTTTACCTCTTTTTTCAATTATCTTTTTCTCATTTTCTCTCCCATTTTTCTTACCTCTCTTCCTTCTCCTCTTCCCCGTACTCTGACACCCACCCAACCCACCTAACCACCCCACCTAACCACCCCACCTATTCATCCCACCCAGACTACTTACCCACACAAACCACCTCTCTAACTATAGACCAAAGGCCACTCTACCGCCTGCCAGTACTCATCTAGCCCAGGGGTAAAGTACTCGGTCAAAAGAGGCTAAGACGAAGGCAGCTTTTGTAGGAGCCAAGGACCGAGGGCTACTCTACTCTGCACCGCCCATTGTTGGTCACACACACGAAGGCCTTAATCTTCTGGGCGCTATTGTGTGAGTTAACTTTTCCTCCCTCCTGAGTCTCCACATTATACGATTATTAGTCTATTCAGTGCCTCGTGACACACAGCTGTAGGAGGAGGAGGAGGAAAACAAACGACAACGGTGAAGAGACTGGTGGTGTGGAGGTGGTGGTGTGGAGGTGTGGTAGGAGGTGAGGAGGAAAGTGGTGGTGTTAGTAGTAGTGGTGGTGTTAGTAGTAGTAATGGTGGTTATGTAAATTCTTATTAAAAATTTCTCCATGTCTTAAAAAAAAAGTCTTTATTCCCTCTTGCGGTTAATAATAATAATAATCTTACCTTTTATCTCCGTCGTAAAAGATCCACATATATTTTTTTCTATTTTTAAGGATTCTTGTCTTCGTGCTGACAAACTTGAGAAATTTTGACTTTTATGATAATTAATGTCAGTAAAATTATCTTCAAAAACAATTACATTTGTTTGATGCTGATAATGAAATGTTAAAATAATTACGATTGGTATGGGTTGTATTTGTTGTTTTTTATACGTAGACAGACAGACAGACAGACAGACAGACAGACAGACAGACAGACAGACAGAGAGAGAGAGAGAGAGAGAGGGGGGGGGGGGTGAGGTTCTCTTTTAACATATATTTATTATGTACAATGCTTCCTCGTGAAATACCGTATGTGACCCAAATATTGTTAAAACCAACCCGAATAAAAAGAAATATCATATAGTGTACTGACATGAATTTCTGTATCAAACTAGACAAGTCACCAAAGAAATACATAGAAAATAATAATAATAATAATAATAATAATAATAATAATAATAATAATAGGTTGATTTATTTTTTTATTATTTGTATTTTCTTGAGGGGAGTGAAGGATGGTGACGTAGAACCTCCTTAGGGGCCACTAGATATGACCCCTTGCTCCCTCCTTCCCTCCCTCCTTCCTTTTAACCTTCCATATAAGCTCAAATCCTTCCATCTCTCCACTCTTCATTCCTTTTCTCCCTTCTTCTACTGTTCCTCCCTCCCTCCCTCGTTACCTCTCTCCCTCTTACTCCCCCCCCCCCTGCATTCTTCTACCTTCCCTCCCTCCCTCCCTCCCTCCCTCCTCCCTCCCTCCCTCCCTCCCTCTCTCCCTCCCTCCCTCCCTCTCTCCCTCCCTCCCTCCCTCCCTCCCTCTCTCCCTCTCAAGGTCATTATTATACACGAGGTTGTCAGTAAGGGGCGATGGCAGGGTCGTCATGTTTCACCGCCCACGACCCTTTTCACCGTGGACGAGGAAAGGTGGTCGTCCTCGTCGTAATTGACAAGCGAGAACGAGGACGAAGAAGAGGGATGGTCGTCCTTGTTATTTAATAGGGTCGAGGACGAAGATGATAGTCGTCGTAATTGACCAGCGAGGAAAATAGACGAGGAAAGGCTGGAATCATCGTCTTTGTCCTCGTCTTTGTTGTTGTTGTTGACGAGGAACAAGAGGCTGCCACAGCGTCCTCTGGTGAACTGCTGCGTCTTAACAGGGTTCCCAGACACTACCAGAAGCTACACCTGCCCACCCACCCCACCATCCTCTTCTTCCTTCTGTGTCACCCTTGCGTCACCCTTGCGTCACCCTTGCGTCGCACAAGCCGGTAGTGTATATATCACACTAATCTAGACCAGAGAGGCAAGCACAAGATCCTCACACTGTCTGAGTTATGACCATCACCCTCCTCCTCCTCCTCCTCCCACGCACCGCAACACATGCTTCATCTTTTTTCATCTTGCACACACACACACACACACACACACACACACACCTTAAGTACGGAAAACATCCATCAGTCAGGTCAGGAGAGGTGTTAAGTGGGGTACATATATCCAGTGGCAACATTGGTGCTCCAGTGGCCTCATATAAACTACCTGTTACAGTACTTAATTCTACCTGGAGTGCTGTGACAATACGGTGCTATACTCCCCCCCACACACACCACACACCGTTATACTCCCCACACCACCGTTATCCTCCCCACACCACCGTCACAACACACTGCCCCGTTGATCACATACAATATACAGCTATTGTGAGTTCCCAGTTGAATATAACAATATACCCAAGTGTCGTAGATAAGAACCAAGTTATATACTGTCTGGGGAAGAGTTATATATAGAACCCAAAACTATATTAAATTTCCATCCACTTCAACGATGTATATCTCTGTGTGGGAATTTATTTATATATATACACTGTCCCTATGTTGGTGTGTGTGTGTGGGGGTGTGTGTGGGGGTGTGTGTGGGGGTGACGGTATTTTTAATTTTCTTTTGGATTCTGATTTTCTTTTTTCAGGTGAGATAATTGTTTTGATTCCAGGATAGAGGGGTATATATGTGCCTGTATGAGTTAAGGGTCAAGTTAGTTTATTTAGATATGAGATTAGTTAGTTTATGGTTGTTATGGGTCTGGTGGAATGTACTGATGTTGATTCGCTCGTCTCTCTCTCTCTCTCTCTCTCTCTCTCTCTCTCTCTCTCTCTCTCTCTCTCTCTCTCTCTCTTCCCTCCCAGCTGACCCAAATATTCAGTGAGATGAATTTTCATGGTCGTTCGATTGGTTCAGTGTATCCATGGGTGTCAAGAGGTGAGACATGAAATGGTTTGTTTACAATGACTGCCTGAATGTTGTTGCTCTTCTCTTTTATTAGTATTATTATTATTATTAGCAGTAGTAGTAGTAGTAGTAGTAGTAGTAGTAGTTTCTGATACGTGATTCTCTTATAAAAACACTACGCATAAGCTGAATTATCCGTATGATCAACATATATTTTTTTTATTCTCATGTAAAGATGTATTTTGTTTATAAATATTTAACTATAAAATAAAACACACAACACACGCTATAAAACACACACACACACACACACACACACACACACACACACACACACACAGAGAGCGAGCAATCGGTACACGAGAAACACGTGCTAACATGCTTGGGTCGAGTAGCTAAATCTTGAACACAAGTAAAGCAATTGTGTTGGATCCATCGGGGATATAGACTACGGTCCTGTTTGGGGTCGCCGCGGGATTGGTAGTGATCCTCCATTTCACGCTTGATGGAGAATTTGAATGTGGGGTCCATG
>CAUDMG010000190.1:1982500-2095000 GCA_958450375.1 Homarus gammarus | reverse complement strand
CCAGGTGATTTATACAGGTAATGAAGGTAATCAATTACAATTCATACATCAACTAATTTTCTCGTCATCACTGGAGTTAGTTAAAAGTTACTGAACTGGAATAATATAATATTTAATGTATAAAAAAGCAAAATGTAAATTGAACATAAATGAACTGAGTCATACGTCAGTGTTTTGTTATGAGACTTTTATAAATGGTGTTGTCTTCTTCAATGACACCGTGGGAGATTTTTTTCACTTGATTTACGATGGAGTGTTCACATTCATTTCTCTCTCTCTCTCTCTCTCTCTCTCTCTCTCTCTCTCTCTCTCTCTCTCTCTCTCTCTCTCTCTCTCTCTTTTGACTCATCACACACTCACCCACACCTCATAAGTGCATTGCTCTCTGCTCTCCGCCCCCTCCTCCACCTTAGTCGTATCGATTAACCAAACTGGTCCTATTAAACCCACTATACGGGAGAGTTAAAGGGCACTTCATCACCAAAACTCCCCATTCCATCTGCAAGCCCAGGAGACCCACCGGGAGCTCACAGACATAAGGAAAATGACCCTTACTTGTGTCGTCTCTAAGGGTGATATTTGGCTGTATTTCCCGAGCGATATTGTGAGAGTAAAGTGCTATGTTGCCCTTTAATGAGCTTGAGGCCATAAGGGATATTTGTTTGATTAAGGAGAATGTAAGTAGAAGTTGGGTGTATATGTTAGAGGCTTGATGGTATAGTTATAGTGTAGAGGTTTAATGAGTTTAACCAGAGTGGGAGGGAGGGAGGGAGGGAGGGAGGGAGGGAGGGGAAGGGAGGGAGGGGAAGGGAGGGAGGGAGGGAGGGGGAGGGAGGGAGAGAGGGAGGGAGAGAGGGAGGGAGGGAGGGAGGGAGGGAGGGGAAGGGAGGGAGGGAGGGAGGGAGGGAGGGAGAGAGAGATGGAAAGAGAGAGGGAGGGAGAGGGAGAGAGGGAGGGAAGGGTCGTATTACTTTACCCTGGTGTCCCCCTCAGTGGTGATGTAAACTTGGTGAGAGATATATTCCCTGTTGCTGTTTGATCTACTCGAGTAAGCATGGCGGTACTGAGCCTGAAGCACATTTGTAGTTATTTAAAGTAAATAAATTACTGTGTTTAATGTTTCTTGTTTAAGCACTAAAATAATATTGTATTTTATTTTATTTTTAGGATTTCCCATAAAGTAGCAACTTATTTTTTTTTTTTTTGGTCGCACTTATGAATCGTAAACAAACAAACTTTTAATTTAAAATTGTTTACCTCAGTTGATGATAAGTAATGGGTTATTTCTGTCTCTTACATGTGGGAACTATACTGCCTTACAATCATAAAATGAAACCTATAGTAAATGGCAGTGCTTAAGGATGGTCGTCTGGTAATGTTCTTTTGAGAGTATCGACCATCTCTCTTCTCTGTTAATATAGTGTTTACTGCGGGTCAATGGTGAATATCTCTCTCTCTCTCTCTCTCTCTCTCTCTCTCTCTCTCTCTCTCTCTCTCTCTCTCTCTCTCTCTCTCTTTCCCCAATCTTTCTATACACACACACACAGTTGGGGACATTTGCGACTAGTACACTCAGCGTTGTCAATCCACTCTTTCCGTGAGGTGTGAACCCCGGGAGTATCGGAGCGTGAGACGTGAGGTACACACAGTAGCCGGGGACCACAATGATATAATTTGACTCATTACCTGGTCCGGCAACATCTACAAAGATTAATTGATGTAGTTATGGAGGCTTTTAACGTGGAGTGAATAATACCTGTTCTGCAGTGGACAATGTAAGGCTGAAACAGTTGGCCACACTGTATAAATCTACCGCTTTATTTATCGTCAAGCAAAGTGTAAGAGACGATAAACTAATGTATTAACTTTATGGAGTGTGGTGTGTTGTGGTGGTGGCGTTGTGCCGAGGATTCTGAGACTAAATCAATAGTCTGGCCGGCCATATTAGTGTCCAATCACCGAGTTTATTGCCTGTTTATCTGTTATAATTTACCTGACGAGATAAGCATCATCTCTGATCATGACACATACACCATTAATGTGGGACAGTATATTGTTGTAACATAAAAAAACCAGATGGGATTGTTGGTGATTCTGGTGAGCGAGGACTGGTGACATTCAAAGTGGTGGTCGGATGGCACCAAGAATCACTGACCAGGTTCAGCTTGGGTTGGGTTGGTGATCCTGGTAAGTGATCCACCAGGATGAGCTACGAGAGGTTTGTCATGCATTAAGACAAGTAACTCATGGACAAGTGAAGTCACCTTACGAGCAGGAACCAATACGTTAGTTGTTTCACCGTCAGCGTAAGACATGATGTGCAACTATAGGGAATCCTCTTTCTGGTCACCTCAAGGCCCACTTAGTGCAATCAAAGCAGTCTGTATAGGGGGGTGGGGATCATGTCTCTTTAACGGCTCATTTCTGACATTTCTACTGAATATAAATTCTCCTTCAGAAAATTTTACTAAAAGGAATAAAATATAACAGTCGGTGAAACTTCATTACACACGATTGTATTCGTGTTAGTCAGCCCGAGGGACTTTATTTTAACAGTAACTAAACGAACCAAGTTTTTCTCATAGGTTGATCCGCCTTTGACGATATTTCCATTCTCCTCCGTCAACAGTGTATCATGTAACTCACAATAGGGGCGTGAGTGTCGTATGTGACTCACAATGGGGGCGTGAGTGTCGTATGTAACTCACAATGGGGGAGTGAGTGGCGTATGTAACTCACAATGGATGATTTACTCACCTAACGTAATGAGTAATGAATAACAATGAGTAACTCCCTATGAGTGACACATGAGTCAGTATCTCTTACTTCAAGGCCATAATATGGATGTTAACTAAGACTGGTCACTCTGATGTCTGCAGCAGGTGACAGCCGCCCCAGGAGGCCTTCATTAAGGGCCTCCCAGGTACAATTAACGCACAGAAAGGTAAGTTTTCTAATTAAGACCGTGTGTGCCTTGTGGGCTGCTGCGCCGTATGGAGATGGCGAGTCCAGGTTGTTTATTTTGTATCTTGTTATGTCTGCTACACTGTCTGTCTGTCTGTCTCTCTGTTTGTGTTGAGACAGGAGTGACGGGGAAGGAAGGTGTCTAGGTGAAGGTGACGTTGTGTAACTCAATACTGCCACAGGTGTTATTAACTTACCTTTCCTTCATAAAGCACTTGCATAACTACTGGAGCACTTTAACTACTTATGGCACCCCTAATTTACTTAACGGGACACTTATTTACCCACAGGAACACATATTTACTTAGTAGTTAAGATAGTACAACATACATCCGATATCAACAAACATATGACCCACTCTCCTGAAATGACCAGAGACGTATCAGATCTAAACGGTGAGTCAGGTGTGTGTGTGCTGGAGATGTTAGTGAGGACAGGTGTTTGTACACATCTGTCAAGACATATGACTAGATATTCTGCCGTGTTACGTTACGTTTAATTTTAGTTGGTATTAGTTAGAGAAATATATATATGATAATGTTATATATACAGTAGTTTGAAACGTGTATTTTGTTAGTTAGTTTTATCATTGTTATTCATGATCTTGAAATATAAATGACTAGATAAATGAATAATAATAATAATAATAATAATAATAATAATAATAATAATAATAATAATAATAATAATAATAATAACGATAATGGTGGAAAGAAAACATTTATCTATCTATCTATCTATCTATCACCAAGGCCATGACCTCGGCGACTCACCGTAACATGAGCATAAGGGCGGTGTTCGTCTAACAAGCGCTGGGTGACTGGATGGTAGTTAAGGTAGGCAATGGTCCGGCTTAACGATGGCAATAACAGCCGTGTTGACCAAGCACCGTCCACCAATAATAATACTGCTACACCGCCAGCTATAACCATCACCATTACTCTCCTACCTATGTGTGAAGCAGTCTGATAGGTGGGTGTGTGTGGGGGTAGAGTGTGTGGGGGGGTAGAGTGTGTGGGGGGGTAGAGTGTGTGGGGGGTAGAGTGTGTGTGGGGGAAAGGCGGTGGAGTGTATGGGGGGAGGCGGTAGAGTGTGTGGGGGTAGAGTGTGTGGGGGGGGCGGGGTAGAGTGTGTGTGGGGGGAAGGCGGTGGAGTGTGTGGGGGGTTAAGGTGTGTGTGTGTGTGTGTGTGTGTGTCTGTGAACAAATATTGCTGTATTCATAAGCAAATATCCTTAAGTACTCATATATATACAAGTTATACATACAGTATGATGTCTTTAGCGTCCACTAGTAAGATCATTTCATTACTCTCTAAGTCTCACCAGAGCCTTATAATGCATCGTGTTATGTCATCTTAGGTAAAAGTAAAGACTCGGGAAAATTTCTAGTATGATGGATCAAGTGTTTGTGTGTTGGGAGGATTAGTGGCCATTAGTTTCTGAGACCAGGTACTGTACGATGAGAGAATCTATGAATAGCTGGTTGGTAAAATAGGTTCATGTTACAATGAGTCAAAGTTTCATTTCTTTTTAAATCTCAAATTGAATCCTTCAGCCTTGCGAAACTCTTGGTGAATCTTCATTATTTTCTAGTCATTCCACGTGAAGCTGTTATCTGAACCTCTTAAGGATTCTTCAATCCTTAAACGAAGCCTCTGTCTGTCTAAACCTGAAAAATGATGCTTCATTCCTCTCGAGACTCATACCGAAGCCCTATTCAGCATCCCTCATCAGTGGTTCATGAAAGGCGAGAAAGCAGCCGCAGATGAAGCCTCACTCTGCTCATGTTTCTTTACGGTGCATCTTACCCCCACGAGAATACAAAAGGCTTCATTTGGTGGTCGTCTTGAGCTATTCAGAGTCTCTCTCTCTCTCTCTCTCTCTCTCTCTCTCTCTCTCTCTCTCTCTCTCTCTCTCTCTCTCTCTCTCTCTCTCTCTCTCTCTCTCTCTTTGGATGAGGTGTTTGGTGGTATGGTTGTGTCTTTGTGTGTTTGGTTGATTGTGTTGAATAATATTGTTAGATGATAAGCAGCGAGGAGTGAACGTTAGTAGAGAGAGGTTACAGAGCTCGATGGGTGTGTACAGAAGGACTAGGGAAGTGAGGGAAAAGGAATAGAGGAAGAGGGAGAGGGAAGGATTGTGGGAGAGCGAAAAGAAGGAGGAGATGAGAGGGGAGAGAAGCGTGAGAGGAAATAGAGGGATTGGAAGAGAGTGTGAGGGCTTGAGAGAGAAAGAAAGAAAGAGGGAGGGAAAGAGTGAGAGAGAGAGAGAATATGGGAGACTGAGAAAGGAAGAATAAGGGAGAGGGAGGGGAAGGGTGAGAGGGAGAGTAAGATAGGAGACTAAACATAAGAGGAAGAAAAAAGAAAATAGGGAACCATGAAAGGGAAAAATTGAAGGGGAGAGAGAGAGAGACAGTAGGGAGTGAGAGAGAAGGGCGGAAGAGACAGGGAGTTAGAGGAAATGAGAGGCAATGCGTGGCGACAGAGAGATAGATTGGGAGGTAAGGAGAGACGAGAGAGAGAGAGAGAGAGGTGAAGGAGAGAAAGAGAGAGAGAGAGAGAGAGCAATAAGACCAAGGAAACGAAAAGAAAGAAAGTAGAATAATAATGCAATATGAATTCACACTTTTTCTCTATTTTTTCTCTCTCTTTTTCATTCGCCACAGTCTCCTCCTGCCCTTCTCTCTCTCTCTCTCTCTCTCTCTCTCTCTCTCTCTCTCTCTCTCTCTCTCTCTCTCCCCTCTCTCTCTCTCTCTCTCTCTCTCCCCCTCTCTCTCTCTCTCTCTCTCTCTCTCTCTCTCTCTCTCTCTCTAGTGGTTGGGGCACTCGTTCCCTGTGTGCCATTTGTTTGGTTGAGCTTAATGTGGCGAGGTGCCATAGATCACTGGCCGGAGACAGTGCCACTCTCTCTCTGTCTTTTTCTCTCACTGTATTTTTATTTTTCGCTCTCTCTCTCTCTCTCTCTCTCTCTCTCTCTCTCTCTCTCTCTCTCTCCAAATTATTTTTCTTCTCTCTTTTTTCTCTTTACTTTTTGTATTTTCTTTCTCTTCCTCATCTTTTTTTAATTTATTTTTAGTTTTCTTTCTTTCTCTCTTTACTTCTCTTGTTTTCTTCCTTCTATCTGTATATCCCTTATTCTCTTTCGTTCTTTCTCCACTTCTCTGTCTACGCGATACCCTGGACAATATTAATGTGTAAAGAAACAGACAGACAGACAAAGAATAACCTCACAAACACACACACACACACGAACACGTACAGAGACACGTACACACACAAGAGAAACAGCGAAGAAGACACAGAGACAAACAGACACAAAGTATATCTCAGAGTATACAAGATTGAGGCAGAATAATATTTCACTTAAATGAACCGTTTCGAGTCGACTGGCTTAAGAGATTCATCCACTGACTTTGATTTACATGAAAAACTCTTTATACAGCTAACAACCCCTTCCCGTTGGACGCTATAGTTTGGTTTTCTTCATGTACTGTGTATGTAATGGTATGTTTATGTATTCTAAGTGTATACCTGTTTATGTATTAACAATTGTCAGTATTTTTTGTCATAAATATACTGTATAATTTTTAGTCATGCATATTGAAATAATTAATTTCATGCGTTAATAAATATAATTTTCATATATGTACAACGACCACTTTTTTATATTAAAAACTTGAAATTAATGCACCGGGTTATATTAATTATAAGTATTAGCATATAACAATTGCATGTAGAAAGAATTTAAAATAATGTTTTTCTTAACAAATATCAATCAAAGTAATTATATTCAATAAGTAATATTCAATGATTATCCCTGGCGTAAAGCAAGTCACAGGTGGTATGCCCCAGGGGAATGCGTTGGGTCCACTGCTGTTTGTATCGATGGTCTCTTGAGCCTCATTCCAGAGTCTTGAGCTTCTGGGGTTGACTGTACACTGAGCTTCACGGGTGACACGACTATAAACAAACTCAATAGTAATATGTTAATAAAACTCATACAGTCATCTTGTTTTGGGGGGATGGTGTTGGTAAGCTGTGGATGAATCTGAGATAGTTAATTATTCGACTTCTTGGTTTGATATTCTTCTCTATCTCTTTATTCCCCTTTATTTTACTTTTCTTTGTCATTTTTTCAATTCTTCTCTCTTTTTCAATCTCTTTCTTTCTTTCTTTCTTTCTTTCTTTCTTTCATTCTTTCTTTCTTTCTTTCTTTTTCTTTCTTTCTTTCTCATCCTTTTCTATCTCTCCTTTCTTTTTCATCCTCTCTCTCTCTCTCTCTCTCTCTCTCTCTCTCTCTCTCTCTCTCTCTCTCTCTCTCTCTCTCTCTCTCTCTCCTCCCATCTCTCTGTCTCCTCACTCTTGCATATCTGTTCTCTTTATCTCCCATCCATTTTTCATTTCCTATCTATATCTCCACTCTTTTTCTCCCCCTTATCCCCCCTTCTCTCTTCCTCTATCCCTACTTTTCCTCCCTCTCTCATCCCCTCTTCCCTTTCTCCTCCTGTCTTCCTACCTCCCCTACCTTTTCCCTCTCCACCTTTCTCCCCACCTCTCCTCCTCCCCCCACAACAGTAGATGGGGCGGAAATTAAATACATCTACCCCACCAATCCCGGAAAAGGGAAAAAAAAACGACGGAAATTTTGGTCGTCTCCTTCACGGCATTGATTAACTCTTTGGAAAATTCTGTCTCAACCAAAAACGAAAGAATAGGTTCAAATGCGTTCCTTCATCTACCGTTTCTTTTGGATTTTTTCGTCTACTCTATTTACGCTTTATTTACCTTTTTTCTTTACATATTTTAGGAGTTTATTCTTAATGGTAAACACATGGAAACTAGAAAATACAATACATCAGTTTCTTTTCATTTTTTATATCGCTAGAATTACCTTGAAATATAAGAATAATAAAAATAATAAATATTAGTTAGATTTTTGGTATAAGGCAAATTATATCGAATTATGTAATCGAATAACACTAATGAAGATGGTAGAGGTTAATGAATTATATCTACTTAGGAGATTAAATTTAAATACCAGATTAAAAAAATGACGAAAATTAAAAAGTAATTACCTGTGTAAATCTAACTCGTAATTACATTTGGCTTCTGCATTGAATTTATTTCCAAATATTATGAAGGTAAGATAATTAAATAACAGAGATTACATTTATTTCCCCTATTTTGTATATTATGTTATTTACGAATATAATAACACCAAAACAAAGATAATTCTGATTATATATATTTTATTTGGTTACGAATTAAAAGAGAGAAAGGGATAAATAAAAATATAGGTAAAAAGGGAGAAATATATACAGAGACAGACACATAGAGAGAGAGAGAGAGAGAGAGAAAGAGAGAGAATGGGGTGTGGTTATTTATTTAAGCCTTCTGATGGAGAGGTTATAGCCTCCGGTCGAGTATTTGCACACAGATTAACTCTCTCTCTCTCTCTCTCTCTCTCTCTCTCTCTCTCTCTCTCTCTCTCTCTCTCTCTCTTTCTCTCTCTCTATCTCTCTTTTTGCGAGTAGCTAATATGTACCTTATTAAGTTTTGTTTACTCAAAGGAATCAAAATTAGGACTGGTTGGAACGAGTCAATCACAATCTATATGGAAATTCTTAACCACATAACCTGAAGCCTCAAAAAAACTGGAATCATTATTATTATTATTATTTTTTATTTTTTTATTTATTTTTTTAGATAGTTTGATTTTCTTCTCTCCTGATCTGACTGGTGGATAATTTTCGAAGTATGGGGGGGGGGGGGGTTGTTACTCTGATACTGAAAGGTTATAGGCTGTCTTATGTGAATTTCCTTATATTTCGTATTTATTTTATTTTCGTTTTGGGTTATAATATTAGGTTTCATTTTTTTATTTTAACATTTATACTCGACTCCTTGTATTATTTTAGAGTAATATACAACTAATTCATTTACACAATGCTTAATGATGCTTCGTTCTATGATAAATTGTTGTTGAAAAGTGAAAAAAAACTTCAATTGTATATAGTAAAACAATTATATGATTAAATAAATAAATAAAAATTATATTGAATCAAATACATTGAAGATTTAAATATTTTTACATGAATTATATGACTTCAAAGATATATAAAAAAGTTAAATTTCAAAAGGGACAACAAAACCATTTGTTGTTTACACGAATTTGGCCTTTTTAGGAAGGTTTACATAAAGGTAATTACAAAAGGTCCACATGAAAAATATGTCATTTACCAGAAGTGAAACTCTTTGATACTCGACGAAAGGATGTCCTCTGTTACCTGTAATGAATAATGATAATAATGACGAATTAAATTAATGTCAACAACCACAACATCAACAACAACAGCAACAACAACAACCACAACATCAACAATAACAACAACATCAACAACAACAACAACAACCACAATATCAACAATAACAGCAACAACAACAACCACAACATCAACAATAACAACAACATCAACAACAATAACAAACGAGTCTTTCATCTCATAACTAAACCTTTCACGTGATCAATAATATTTCCTAAAGCCGTATTGAGGGAACTTGCTAATAGGGCTTTGAATATTAATTATACTCGACAGGAAACCCTCTTGAGTCCAGACCAGAGGATTGCCAAGCCATTCTGATGCACATATTGCAAGCCTTCAATCACTGCAACTCTGTCAACTTTTACAATCCTGGTCTTTTCCCCAAACTTAATTAGGGTGGTAGTTATGTCATTTTTAAACTGGAGGTATTTATGTGGGAGGGAAACTTTATCGGTATTTTATTGAAGATTCTATAAAAGGGATTTTCTTTTTCAGAGAGTATGATTGAGTTTGAATTTCGGGTAAGTTAAGATAAGAGGGATTTTTTTTTTTTGGGGGGGGGGGGGAAGTTTTAGAGAAACATTGTGTGAATTGATTGTTGATATGAAACACGAATAGTAGTAATGTGAAAGAAAATGAGTTAATATAAAGTTTATCAGGGTAAACTAATATAATATTTAACCGCACACACACACACACACACACACACACACACACACTGAAGACATAACACACACTATATAACAGGGTCCAAAAGTAATTAACTCCTGTTTTGGAAGACTGAGGATTGTGGGGAAAAACTGGACCTGAGTCTCATTTTCTAACAGCAACACTGCAGATCTTCATAAAAGTCAGAACAAGACTCGCATGAAATTACTTCGTCAACTTCGATGCAATAAAAAGAGATGTGTGTGTGTGTGTGTGTGTGTGTGTGTGTAAAACTGCATAGGATGTTGCTGGTGCAGCTCTATTGTTACGCACCGACTAATTTGGACTGGATGAAGGAATCATTATTTGGCTTCTAATTTTCAGAAAAGCTTTTTTTGAGGTGTGTGTGTGTGTGCGTGTGTGTGTGTGTGTGTGTGTGTGTGTGTATGGTGTAATGGTCAGCATGCTCGCCTCGCAGGTTCGATCCCCGGGCAGGGTGAAACTGTGGGCAAGTTTCTTTACGTCATTTGCCTCTGTCTACCCAGCAGTAATTGGGAACCTGGATGTTAATCGATTTTCAGATCGTATTCCGGAGTAATGGTTAGCCAGTGCAGTTGGCGAGTTGTCCGGTCTTCTCGGACCATTCCTTGACACTGGGTCATGCAGCTCATGAACTTAGGGTGTGGTTGTTGTGTTGGCGACAGCTTCTACAACTTAAACAAATTCACGCCTAGGTGGCCCTTGGGCCGGCCACCCTCGTACACGAAAAGCAACCATTATTGTTAATTATAATAATATTATTATTATTAATGTGTGTGTGTGTGTGTGTGTGTGTGTGTGTGTGTGTGTGTTACTAATTAGTATCTTCGCTGTTGTGATACGCGGGCTGCAACATTTTATCGCCTCATGTTATGTTGCAATAAATTATTTCGTATATTCCAAACACTGACTCTTTAAATTATGAATGTATGACCAAGTATATGTATCCACCCATCCATCCATCTCTCTCTCTCTCTCTCTCTCTCTCTCTCTCTCTCTCTCTCTCTCTCTCTCTCTCTCTCTCCATTATAAAAACTATTATATACTGGAGGGAGGGTCGGCTACCAAGCACGTCCAGAAAAAAAGAGGAAACTGCTGATGTTGGTACATTAAGGCAGGAAGAAAATTTATGGAAGTTTGGGGGAAGAGGTGAGAGGAACAACACGCTAACCTAACCTAACCCACCTGACCTATACTAATCTAACCTAACCTATCCAAACATAGCAACCTGTATTAACCTAACCTAACCAAGCTACATAGGATAATATAAATACGTATATTAAACACATATCTTCATCATGTTTATCTAGAATAAATATAGATTAATGTTAACGTAAATTGCAATAATGTTTTTAGTACAGGAATATTTGGATAATATATAAAATGAATAGAAGAGAATAGAAACGTTAAAAGTAGAATCTGAAGTTGGTTTTATAAATATTTTGAACGATATTATTTGGAAAGAAAAGATGGCGACTATTAAAATTCGATGAGTGCTATTTTTTTACATTAATGCCGGGAAAAAAAATCAGATTTAATAATATGAAAGGAAGATAATTAAACTGTTTGTGAATATAATGGCTTTACGTAACAGTATATGAAGGTGAATAACAAGAGGAATAAGAGAAAAATCTGATAACAGGAGACATAGAGAAGACACATAACTTTTGAAAGATATAGATATATTTAAAAAGCCAACAATAATATTCTAAGGGAAATAAAGGTAGTTATAACATAGGATAATGTTAATGGTAATGGTAAAACAAACATGTTATAATAGAGGGAAATAAAATAGATGACTAAAGGAATAATGGAAGATAATTGAAAAAAAATGTAAAAATTGAGGGTAAGTTGAAAATGAATAAAAGAATAATAGACTAAAATGGGAGTAACGGAGAATAATGGGAGTAACAGAGAAGAATGGAAGCAAGAGATAACAGAGGATAATTAAAGACAATAGGAGACACCGTGATAATGAAGTATCGATTGTTAATGGAGATCTTAATGAAAAGCCAATGAAGTTTTTTACACTAATGAGAAAAAAATTAAGTCATAATTTAATAGCATCATCCTGGAGGCAATTACAAGCTAATGGTTTAATGGATGAGGTAGTTAATGGTAGTTAATGGTAGATAGTGACACCTTCGGAAAATAATGGGAAAGAAAGGAAGTTAATAAATACACATGTGGACGAGAAATTAAAATCATAATGAAAATATTTGATTTGTTTTAGTAGAATAATAATGACAAAATCTATGTTAATAATGAATATATAGGGAATAAGTAAATAGACAAGATAAGTGGAATAACTCGAGTAAATATGTACGTGAGGAGAAAAAGAATTGGTGGCTGGTAATAGTGTGATTCTAAGTCGGTCTTGTTAGTCCAATTCAAGAACTGGCGCTCAAGGGAGGAGACAAACGCACACCTTAAATTTATAGCAGTGATTTTCTACCCAATTTGGATTCAGTTGTTGTAAACGTTAGATCTACATGTCCATTATTCCGACTGTGTGAAGGTCCGGGACTTTCTCCTGAAGAGGGGCGACAAACAAGTCCAAACAAATGCCTGTCCTTCAGTTTTCTGTGTGTTTTGGTTTTGTTTGTTTTATTGTGTTTGTTTATTAATCGTCTGTGACTTTTTATTTTTTGTTGTTGTTTCTTGACGATGTAGAAATCTGTGTCGGGGTTAATATTTTACTTTAATTGGACACACACACACACAAACACACACACACACACACACACACACACACACACACACACACACACACACACAAACAACTACTGGAGCTGGGAAAAAAAATGTCACTTTTGTTAATTAACGATTCAGAATCATCAACATATTTATCTGACATAAGTTGATCATTAAACCTTAAATGATTATATTTTCCTAACTAAAAATAAATAAATAAAAACAAAATATGAAGTTTTTTTTAAGGGTGCACAAGCCCACCCGAGCGGAGGTCACTGGTCCAAAATGGGGCCTGGGGGGGGGGGGGGGATATAATAATGATAATAATAATAATAATAATAATAATAATAATAATAATAATAATAATAATAATAAAAGAACCGTAAATAAATAAAGAAAAAAGAAGAAAAAAGATCAGTATTGAGTAGCTCTATAATTATGTACTGTATGTTGTGTTGTCAATAGTAAGAGAAACAATTGAGACCCTGCAATTGTGTGTAAATGAGGCAGAAAGTCAGATCATCAACCTGGGACTTGGTCACAATATTTGTGATGCCATATGGCAGCAGAGTCTACCATTAGACAACACATTATGCTTCCAATATCTCCCCAGGCGGTAGTACCTCCCTGTTTGATAGCTGCCTACTACCTACTTCGATTTAACGGACTATATGGAAGAGTGTAATCCGTTATACCGAGATCCATTATATATATGAAACCTCAATATGTCCGTTTAATAGAGGTTTTACCATGCTGACATTATTTGTGATATTATAGTAACAATAACAATATAACAACCAGTCCTGTGGAAGTATAGTATTGGTGGGTCATGTTAGGGTCATGCATTGATCCGCGACACTTCCATAAGTCAGCGGGCAGATACTGGCGACCTCCCCAGCGCACACCGTCCTTCCAGACCCATTCTGACCACCATAACTCCTGGAAACGGGCCTGGAAGACGGTCCTCGACAATTGTGGTGGGGAGGTTAGTGAGGAGGAGAAGGGAGGGTGTGGGTGCCAAGGTGCCACTGACTGAGGCATCATCCCACATCTGCATATTGTCCTCACTCCAATTCTTCTCTCTTTTTCCCTGTTGGTTTCCTTGACTTCTGTGTTTCTGTCTGTCTGTTTCTTTATCCTGTCTGTTTCTGTGGCTGTCTATTTAACCTGTCTCCTTCTGCCTGTATATTTCATTAACCTATCTGCTTCTGTCTTCTCTGTTTCATTGACTCGTCTGATTCTGTCTGTCTCTGTCTATTTCTCTTATTTATATCTTTCTCAATCATTCAATCTGTCAATCTCTTTATTTCTTTACTACATTTAAAACATCATATTTTTTTTTTAATTTTGATGTCTAGATATAACAACCAAGTCCCTTCATATATTAATGAGAGTATAAAGTATTTGATCACATTTACCCTTATAAACACACTTAGAATCGTATCCTTCAGTCTCGAACTTAGGATTTAAGAGCTTAAAACTTTAGATTATAGACTCGGCCACTCTCAAACCCCCAAATTCAAGAGGATCCAAACCCACAAAACTTTACCAAACTCTTCATGAAAACTCAAATTATTTTATTTTTATATACGTGATTTCGTTATCTTGCCATCCAGGTAGATTTTCACCTTTAGGATTTTTTTATTAAATTTTGAAGTGGAAGATAAAAAACGAATACATTTGATATAGTAATTATTTAACATACATACATACATACATACATACATACATACATACATACAATGGGTCGAATCTCAAACAGGACATACCGTAACAGTAGTAAATAAATCAAGTTTACTATGAACCTTACCTACATTATACCAACCTTTTCAAGACAGGTGATAAAAGTTTCCGACTTAGAGGAGGAAAAGAGACGCACTTGATCAGGGGGTTAATGATGTGAGTGAGTGTATACCTTATCGTGGAGAGATGGCGCAGGAAGTGAAGTGGGAATGAATACTCGAGAAAGATTTATAGATGGTGATGTGTAGAGGCAATGGAGCCGAGAGGAGAGAGGGAGAGAGAGAGAGAGAGAGAGAGAGAGATGAGAAGAGAATTAAATATGAAAGTAGAGAAAAATGAGTCAGATAGAGTTAGAGAGAATAATGAGAGAGAAACAGAAAGAAATTAAATTAGAGAGAGATAAAAATAGAATGAAAGTGAGAAAGAAATAAAGAATAATAAAGGATATAAAAAAGACAAAAATAAAATAAGATAAATATAAAGAAATAGAAAGTTACAAAGATAGAAAGAGAGAAAGAAGAATAAAGACATAAAAGAAAGAAAAAAGAAAGCTCAACCCTCACTCCCACCTCCCTCCCCCTCAAAAAAAAAAAAATAAAATAAAAAATAAAATCAATATGGAAATTTATGTACACAAAATCTAATCTGGGAAAAGAATTTAATGACTTAATTAATATGCTTATCAGATTATTAGTTCCCACCGCACGAATCAGCACCAGGTGTGTGTTGACTCTGCGTGACTGATTATTCTTTTATAGGTTCATTAATCATTTGGAGACGATGAAAATAATATATATATACTGTAGATATGTTTAGGGGGTTGTTATGTGTTTTGATAGATTAGACGGAAAGACAGAGAGGTAGACAGATAGACAGGCAAAAGAGAGAGAGAGAGAGAATTTCTATTGAGATAAGTGCAGGAGAGAGACCACTAATAGTACTAATTAAATCTCTCGAGGAATGTAAATTAGCTCAGCCAATGAAGAAGGACGCTTACTAGTTCTTACGTCACCAGTCGTCAAAATTAATTCCCATATAATTTTTTTATGAATTATTATTTTATTTTGTTTTCAGAAATTAATATCCGAGACAGATTCTTAGGAATGTGTTTTTTATTTAAATATACTCGGTCATACACACATACAGACACATATATATAAATAAACACGTTCAACTGCACGTACGCTTACATATAAACGGAAATTAATGACTTCTATATGAGAGTAAGTCTAGTTGTCAAAAATGATCGGTATTCACATTAAATAATTCACAATACAAGTAAAATAAATTGTTCTGTGGTAACATTATGGTTGACAGGCGACACCATCCACATTTTTTAGTACAGAACATCTCTCTGTCTCTCTCATTATATACAGTACACATATTAATAAAAGCTCACAGGAAAAGAGGAAACTCTGGAATCCTTCGCTTTCGTCTTTATTCAGTTGTCTCTCAAGAGGTTGAGAATACAGACGAAAGCTAACGTGCTGCAATGTTTCTTTTATCTCTCATTTATGTATATATATACCGTATATAATGTCTCAACAAATATTCTCACAGAAGATCAGTCAATATTAACATCAACAAGTCAAAGCTCCTCTTCTCTCTTCAGTAGGTAACACCGTTCACTACTCCAGGATCAGTGAGGAAAAATCACCTTTGAGATACAGGGTGCTGAAACACACGTGAGTGGAGGAGACAAAAGACATCTCTCTCTCTCTCTCTCTCTCTCTCTCTCTCTCTCTCTCTCTCTCTCTCTCTCTCTCTCTCTCCTGCCCCGTCAAGGATCCTGATCCCTGTGAAACATAGGTGTTGTGGAGAGGATCTGGTGTGTGGATTACGACCATCACATTAACACCTTAGTCTGTTTGGGGTTTAGTGCCGTGTGTGTGTGTGTGTGTGTGTGTGTGTGTGTGCAAACAACACATCTATATGAGATAAGCATCAGAGTACTAAAACACTAAACAACATCCACACACACACACACACACACACACACACACACACACACACACACACACACACACACACACACACACGTTCACCTCCCCAAAACAACATTCTAACCCCCACCTCAGGCGACTCATCACAGCAGCAACACAACAACAACACAGTGTTTTAAGCAAAGGATAAGTACAATACCCTACGTAAAGTAACACATAAGACGGGGCCACATTATACCCTCAACGGGACACTAAGAGCTCTATAAATCCATGGTAATTACCCTCCATCTTTCACTACCATTAATAACGTTGATGTTAAGAGAGTGACCTGTAATCTCTCTCTCTCTCTCTCTCTCTCTCTCTCTCTCTCTCTCTCTCTCTCTCTCTCTCTCTCTCTCTCATAATTATAAATTTAATGTAACTATTTTAATTATCTCTTGTGCATTAAATGACCTTTTGATCCTCTATGATTGGTTAGAATTACCTTAGTCTTTTCCACCATTAACATTATGTGACCTTTTGACCTTTGTCTGTACTGCCTGCGCCAGAACTCAGTGTGTAGAGTACGAGACAGATAGACAGACAGACAGACAGACAGACAGACAGACGTTTTTAAGTAAGCTAATATGAATGGGTGCGTCAGAAAAAGAGAGAGAGAGAGAGAGAGAGAGAGAGAGAGAGAGAGTGTGTGTGTGTGTGTGTGTGTGTGTGTGTGTGTGTGAGGTAATTAACTCCTTACACGGGCCAAATTTAGAATGAGATATGACCTTTGAGCACTCAAGCATATGCTGTTTCTCTCTCACACACACACACACACACACACACACACACACACACACACACACACACACACACACACACACACACACACATCAACTAAACTACAAACAACAAACGACAGAACTATCAGACGAGGCCGCCGCATATAGCGATCATTATTTAACATACATTTTGTCTGTCTGTCTGAGTATCAATCATCCTAACTTATCAATTAGTCTAATGGAAGCAATTACAGGATCACAGTGGTTGTAAATTGACGTCTTTGACAGGTTAATGACCCCCGACCCCCCTCTTGGTATCGGTAATGATGGGTAATATAACTCGGCTTACTTACACGATATTAACAATGTATTGGTTTACCTGTTAATGGCTGTTTGGAGGATTTTTTTTTAATTATTTTTTACTATTTTACTTTTTCCTCCTCCTCCTCCTCCTCCCCCCCTCTTATTCCTCCCACTCCACCTCCTGCTACCCCTCTTCCTCCCTCTCTTCCTCCTCTTCTTCATGAACATCCTCTTCCCGTTACTTCTCCTTTTTCTTCTCCGGTAAATCTCTCGCGAGACAGAGTTGGATCCCACCAGACGATAGACCAGATAAATGTCTGGGAAGTGGGCCAACCTGGGTGCTTTGGGACCTGTGAGAGAGAGAGAGAGAGAGAGAGAGAGAGAGAGAGAGAGAGAGAGAGAGAGAGAGAGAGAGAGAGAGGCAGATGTAAAGTATAATAGACTGAGAAAGAATGAAAATAAGACACACATGAATAAATGAAAGAGAAAAGAAAAACAGAGAGAGAACCAGACGAAAAAGTCACCTGTAACGCTTACAATAACACCTGTAACCTATGTATTAATTCGTGTAGCCTTTGGAATAACACCTATAATATTTGTAATTACCTGTATAACCTTTATTATGCCTTAAAACGTTGTAATAAACGTGGTAATCTTATTTTAACATCTGTATACCTGTCATTAATCTCCGTGACATTTGTGTTAGCCTGCGTGACCTTTGGAGTTAACCCTGATTCATTACAGCGAATAAGAAATTGATACAAAAATTACAGTTTTTTTCATTATTTTAGAAAGTTTGAGTTTATGATAAAGACCAGAATAGATAATGTAGGTAAAGGCGATGATAATGTTGTTAGAAATAAACACGACTTATTTTATGATATATATTTTTTTCTTGTCATTAGCTCTGTCTATCTGTCTGTCTGTCTGTCTGTCTGTCTGTCTATCTGTCTTCACATACGATATTTAACCTATATACAGTTTTTCCTCTTGTCAGTTACTCTCTCTCTCTCTCTCTCTCTCTCTCTCTCTCTCTCTCTCTCTCTCTTTATTCTCCTCTTCTAGATGGTAAAACTTTTGGCATCAGTCGTGGAAATTGGTGTAAAAAAAAGGGGTGGTTAAATTTTCGTTTCATTCTGCTATTTTTTGTACTTTTGGGGGGGGGGGGGTTAGGTTAGGTTAGGTTAGTTTAGAGATTACCAACTTAAGGAGATCTTGGGTCAATCAATCCGCCCTATCCATAACTACCATTCAAAACAGCTAATCAAACACCCCCCCCCCCCCCCACAAAAATAAAATATAAATAAAAAATAGAAACCACCACAAAATAATTAATAATAAGATCCCTATTCCCCTTAACTCTGTATTTCATGAAACAGCAAAGTTTCAATTTATCAATATATCAGTAATTTTATATTCACTTGCATATTCCAATATTCTGAATACTGATTATAGATTCACTCATAGAAGTAAAATTCAAAAATGAGGACCACCAAATTCATCTCGGGGCTGACGTTGGGAAAATGATTGTCCAAACTTATTCAATGGTGAAGAATTATCGTTTTTTATTTTCTAGTTAAGAGTAAAGAGAAGAAAGAATTATAATGGGAATGTATAATGAAAGGTGTATAAGTTGATATAGCTGTATGTATAATTGTATGGACGGAAAATGATTTGTTTTAAAGATTATTAATAGTTAAGAAATATTATGGTAGTGTTAGTTTTGTTTTTAATTCTTGTTGGAGAGAGAGAGAGAGAGAGAGAGAGAGAGAGAGAGAGAGAGCCAAACAAACAAAAATAGAGAGAGAGAACGAGAGAGTTATAGAAAGAAAGGTTATGAGACAAAGAGAATTTAAAGAAGAGATTTAAAAAATAGATAGAAAGAGATTGAGAAAGAGAAAGAGATAATTTAAGAATGAGAGACAGACAGAGAAAAATAGATAGATCAGTAGAAAGAAACCGAGGGAAAGAGAAATGAGAAAGAAGGAAGATTTTTGCATTTTCGAATAGGTAAGGTGAAAGTTGGGAAGGCGGGGGAGAGTAAAATTGGCAAGGTGCGGTGATAAATTGGGTAGCAAGACAGCTTTCGCCTTCTGAGGATCATTTTTCATCTTTTTCTCACCTTTTCTCTTGATAAACAACATCCTAAGAATGAGAAAACAACGACGAGAGTGACTTGACCCGGTGAGTGTTCAGGGTAGCTTACAAAATGAAATGGGTTTTATTTTTATTCATATTTTTATTAATTTTTTGGGGGGTGCTGATGCGAGAGTATGTATGTATGTATGTATGTATGTATGTATGTATGTATGTATGTATGTATGTATGTATGATACGTCGCCGTCTCCCCTGACAATCGCTATACTCCTTGTCATCATCGATTTGTAACTCATTATGTCTCGTTGAATGATTCATTTCCATTTCAGTTTCTATTCAATTTGGCTTCAACAAATTTTCATAGTCGGCAACAAAACCTTTATAGATATTTTTTATTGTTTCTTTTTTACATGTGCGTGTTGTTTTATATCCACTAGTTACTCTATTGTAATTCATCTCTGACTATAAAAAATTTCTTTCACTCACGGGAGAAAAATTCAATTAGCATATTGACAAAAGAAGCCGTAGAGGGTGTGCCAAACACAACGTGATTTTGTCTGGTATAAATTTTGTTACCCGTTTGTGTTCTCCGTGATTTTCAGGTGTATAAATTTATATATATATATATATTCTTGAAAATGGTCATATAAAACGTTTGGTGAGGTACAGATCCCGTCGCCCATACTCCATCCTGTCGGCCTTTCAAAAACTAAAATGGTTATATAAATCTTGGACAATCAAGTGAAAAGTTATTTGCATTCTGACTAAGCTACGGAAATCCCCCCCACCCAAAAAATAATATATGCATACAATATGTGTTTTTCTTTTGACAGTAATTAATGTGTTTTGATATTTACGCAACGAGAATCTTTCTTTGTTAATAGTTTCTAGAGTTAATTCTTGAATGTCCCTGAAGATACGAAATTCCTAAGCACTTCAACGACAACGACAACGTCAATAATAATAACACCAATATCAGTCAGCATTAAACCAAAGACTTACTGACCACCACCAAAGGACTGTGAAAAAAGGTGAGAATTAGTTTTCTTTGAAGACTACTCGATCGATCCTCGTCCACCACATCAAAGATTCAACTCTCCAATGAAGTCTTCAGAAACATGAGAGTCTTTCATGTGGCTTTATTTACAACACCTGACATTGATTTTTATTTTTTTTTACATCTAACATTAACCCTTTGATGATCTTAGTCTCTGAAACTAACACAAATAAGAGTGAAACTGAGGATAGACTTAGTGAAATTAAATGTTAACGTGTAAATCTCTCTCTCTCTCTCTCTCTCTCTCTCTCTCTCTCTCTCTCTCTCTCTCTCTCTCTCTCTCTCTCTCTCTCTCTCTCTCTCGTATGAAGGGGATTTTATGTTGTAAAGCTGCCGTGAAATGTTTGCATGTGTGTTTGTGTTCTTATGACTGAGTGTTGAGTTCATCGGTAAAGTTACAGGGATATAGTGATGCTTTTAAGGCAATGACCAATTACCAATAGATTTTTCATTTACTGTATCTATATTAGTGATACATTTGAGATGGTTGAGAGATAAGGGGAGAGAGATATGACGGATGAGAGAGACAGAGAGACACATAAAGAGACGTGGCAAGTGATGGTAGATAGTTACTGAACTTCCTTCCTTCAACACAAAATGTCCATCAGGAACTAACGAGTGTGTGTGTGTATGTGTGTGTGTGTGTGTGTGTGTGTGTGTGTGTGTGTGTGTGTGTGTGTGTGTGTGTGTGTGTGTGTAATTTGAGATATAAACTTTTTCTGGATATATTAACTCCACAGAAAGTATTATCAACTCTGTAATGAACTTTTTTCCTCTGGTCGAACACACACACACACACACACACACACACACACACACACACACACACACACACACACACACACACACACACACACGGCATAACCCAAAGATATCGTCAGGTGAGGAACTATGCTCATTAATCCTCCACACACCTGAAATTTACACCACAAACACACAAAAACAACAACCAAAAACAGTTAAAAAAATATGAATACAATAAAAATCTAACGTATTTTGGATTACATGTTCGCTGACACAGGTTTGAGCAACAAAGCATTTACCTATTCACAAAACCAATTTGATGGCTTTGAAATTCATCAATAGTGTTTACGCGCCAGCCCGGCCAGCACTACCCTTCAAAATCCTTATAGATTAGATTAGTGGTATGACAATATGGCCATCACCAGCCTGTCAGGGGGTCACCGGGGTAGACTGTAGAGAAATGGTGATGTTTTGTAGTGGACGAACATGAATGGAGGGCGCTGGAGGGAGGGAGGGAGGGAGGGAAGAATGTTAGATGCAGGAGAGGAGAAAGAGGGGATTGAGGGAGGAAGGAATGGAGAGAAGGAGGGAAGAAATCTGGAAGCAGGAGGAAAGGTGGGAGAAAGGGAGTGGGTGAATAAGAGAGGGAGAGGAAGGGAACGAGTGATTGAGAAGGCGAGAAAGGGAAGGACGGACACAAGGAGGTTGTTACGTACCGAATGAGAGGTAAGAAGAGAGAGAGAGAGCGAGAGAGAGAGAGAGAGAGAGAGAGAGAGAGAGAGAGAGAGAGAGAGAGAGCATAATAACTTAACCCCTCACATCTCAGCGACGTATATATCAACATGACTAAACAAGAGAAACAATATAACAAACGATATCAAAGTTAACGGAATATAAACACAAACTGAATAACACACTACCAAGTTAAACCATAAACACGTAAAACACATTGATGGAAGATCCTAAATATAGTATCTGGAATGAGTGCAGTGTTTTAACTACACTAATTAGTATCAGGAATAGGAAGAAGGTATATGTGAGTTTATTACCATATTGTGTGTGTGTGTGTGTGTGTGTGTGTGTGTGTGTGTGTGTGTGTGTGTGTGTGTGTGTGTGTGTCCACTCTCTTTATATTCCCTTCATTATTTACTCATCCTGTTCTCATTACTGCACTGTCTGTCTGTCTGTCTGTCTGTCTGTCTGTCTCACACAACATAAGTAAAAACATAACCCTAAAAGTTCAGATTCAGAAAAGGTGCACGAAATAGATAAAGGAAGACAACAGGAGAGTGTGATAAGTGTGTGTGTGAGGCGGGCGAGCGTGACTCTTGTCCTTCTCAAGCAGTAAAAAGTTAGGGAGCCACGCCACCATAAACTGTGTGCCGCCACCACTACCTGTCACACTACACCACTACCACCACCTGCCCAGAATAAACAAATCCTCCAGCCGACGAGAAACTAATCTCTTGCCAATTTGCACTTAGAATCCTTATTAGGGCTGGGGGGGGGGGGGAAGGACCTGTTTACATAAACTGCCGGAAGGACTTTCGCGGAGAACATCAATTTACATGTAAATACTCGTTTGCGCTCTCTTTGAACTCTGGCCATTTTTTTTTTTACAAGTGTCGACGTTTTGCATAAAGATTACGTATTGATTATCGTAGAGGCGGTCCTCCATCCTGGCCTTCTAAAATGGAACCATCTTGCCGGAAATTGGCTTTCCGCCCCACGTATTACAGCACACTCCGCCTCAGTGGCCACACACAAGGCCCTGTGAGGAGTCGAGTTTGTATACCTACTGTACACTGTGAGGAGAGGACAGGTGTGTGGGGCAGACTGCCACCTGTCTTGACCTAACCTGTCTCTACCCAGCCTAACCTTGGCTACATTGTATTGACTGCGTGTGTGTGTGTGTGTGTGTGTGTGTGTGTGTGTGTGTGTGGATAAATCTACTAAGCTGTACAATAGTAAACACAACGAGACAAATGATTGTGTGTAAGTATGTGTGTGTGCAGGTGAGGATGTGTGTTAGTAAGGATGATATATACTGTATATATCTTTACTTCACCTTCATCCCCTCCTGCGGCAGTAATACCATCACTGCGTCAAGAATGTATCTTACTCCGGCACGGTGGGAAGGTAATTACTGTAAAAATTAGTGAAAGTTTCCCAGTTACTTTTGGCAAAATCCTCACAGACTTGTAGTGTTCCCGCGGGCATGTTTATGTAGTCCAAGGAAGTATTTTTCATTTGTATGCAAATGATATTAGCAAGCAGAGCAATTACCCTTAAGACTGCACCTAGTATATGAGGATAGTAATTAACACGGGTGTTTGAGACTAATTAAAACACACAAAAAATGGTTTGTATTGGTCGCCCGGAAGGGTGTACACGTCTCCCTGACGCTAATGGGAACTGTTGTATTCACTAGACTTACATACAGCATAACCACACACACACACACACACACACACACACACACACACACACACACGCACACGCACACGCACACACACACACAGACATACAAAAATATATACTCATTCACAGATATTCAAGCATGCACAAAAATACACAGATATACACATACACATATATACACAAACATGTACACACACACACACACACACACACACACACACACACACAGTGATCAGACAGAAAGTATTGGGAATAAATAACTCACTATCTATTAATACGTCTTGGTAACACCCTTAGTTTACGGCCCCCTTGGTAACACCCTTAGTTTACGGCCCCCTTGGTAACACCCTTAGTTTACGGCCCCCTTGGTAACACCCTTAGTTTACGGCCCCCTTGGTAACACCCTTGGTATACGGCCTCCTTAACACCAGAAAGAATATCACAACTCAAATTACAGTTCTGTGTAACATTTATGAATTTTGAAAGACTGTATTACCTGCATGGCCCCTTTAGCTGATATTACAAGTCCGTGTTATAATTATAAACGAGAGAGACGAAAAACAAAAAAATACTTAGGTTGAAATTTCAGCTTTGTAGTCTTGTTTATCGTTACTGTAACTTTAAAAGACTACAGGTATAACCCCCCCCCTCGCCCCCCCCCCTCGCCCACCCCCCACCCCGCCCCCTAAAAAACTACAGACTAAATTTTGTTTTTTCGTGAGTAAATTAAAGAAATATATATAGAGTTGCTTAAGATGTATACCTGTACACCTCATTCCAAGTGTGTGTGTGTGTGTGTGTGTGTGTGTGTGTACTGTATGTATAATGTATATCGTGTTTGTGTGTCTTAAGTATTATGTATATGAGTATGTATATCTGCTCTGATAATGTGTTATACATAATTACGTGTGGGTATACATAATTACGTGTGTGGGTATTAGTTATGATGTATACCCACAAGTTCCATCCTCTGGTGGGTTTCACAGTCATTTATTCCCAGTAATTAGTAAGATATACAACAAAATTAATTAATGAAAACTCTCTCTCCCTTAGCAACTACATTAATATTAAAAATCACGCGTCTGGTTGAATGATCGTCAATTGCATGCAACACGTAAAAGTCTCTGGGCATTGAAACCCACGTTTAATTACAACGTGTAGTCCACTGCATCTCAAATTACTGGGGATTAATCACTCGGCCTGGATTATACATTATGTATGACGAATATTATTTCATGTATTCCTTATATTGCATAAATGTATAATATTCACTGTTTTGTATGACAGTTTTGTTGTGTTTTTATAATTAAACAAAAATATTCACTCATTTTATATTATATATTTTACACTATATATAATTTATGTATAATATTTTCTCTATGTAATATAATGTATATATTCTGTATTATAAAATATTCATAAGATGACACATGCCTGTATTCGGTATCACATACACCTGTAAGAGCATCCAGGTGTCGTCCACACAGTTCAATATCATATTAGTTCGGTTATCAATTATACATAATCTCCCGGATCTTTTCAGTTTATTAATTGGATCACTCACTCTCATCGTTATACCCCGCTATGTAAAGGTGAGGACATATCAAGCTCCTCCTGTCTGTCTGTGTGAAATGAACTTATTGAGAGTATCTTGTGGGAGTCTTCGCCTATTGAAAACAAAATAAAAACGACGATGTTTTTCTATTGCTATTTGTACCTGGATTAAGTGTCATAATTGGCTGTTTTTCATATATTGTTTACCTGAGCTGTGATACCTGGGCCTTACGAGGATTTAGGGTGATACAAACGTTAATAATCATCTATTTTTTTAACACACACACACACACACACACACACACACACACACACACACACACACACACACACACACACACGAATAATGATAATCTATGTTACAGAAGAAATCATCAGGAAATTCATTAGTATTCCTGAATGTTATAAAAATTACTAAATTATTACAAGGACGGAGGAGTAATTAAGAACATTTTTGACAAGTTACTAATGTAATTGTTTAGTTAAGTTGGTGTATATTTCTCCAAGATTAATTATTGTTTTCTTCAGTCTAGGAGAAAAGATAGGTTATCCTCTCTCTCTCTCTCTCTCTCTCTCTCTCTCTCTCTCTCTCTCTCTCTCTCTCTCTCTCACCCAATCCCATCTATCCTACACCTCATTATCACTACCCCTTCCTTCTTCACTTTCCCTCCTCCCCCTTCCTTTCCCTCTCCTCCCCATCCCCCTCCCCCCGTTACTCTCCCTAACCCCCTTCCTCCTCTCACCTACCATAACCTATCGGGAAGCGAACCCTTGTCACCTTTCACAAAATTCTACTTGTTTCCCCTCTCACCACTGTTCAAACCGCTGACCACCTCGATAAATCCCACCCTAGGTAACCACAATGTACCATTCTTATGACACTTTAGGGCTCTCAGCTACTTTTCTTACTCTCCTCCTCTTTTTACTCTCTTCCTTTCTTCCTCTCTTTCCTTCTCTCTTTCTCTGTCCCTTTCTTCTTCTTTTCCTCTGTTACTGTCTTTCTGTATCCCTCTCTCCTGCTATCCCTCTCTTATCTCTCTCCCTCTCTTTCTCTCGTAATCTCTTCCTTTGTCCTTCTCTTCCTCTCCCTTTCCCTCTATTCCTGTCTCACTCTCTCTCTCTCTCTCTCTCTCTTCATTTATCTCTCTATCCCTCTTCCTCTCTTCCTCTTTTCATAAATTATATAAAGAAGTTATTATACAAGATTATAGTATGACACCAGTGACCTAGAAGACCCATGACACTTATGACACCTCTTGACACTTGGCATCAACAGAGGGAGTTTAGGAAGAGGAGTAGGAGTGAGGAAAGGTAGAGAGAAAGAGAAATAAACGAAGAGGGAAAATGAGGTGATACAAGGACTAAGGAAGAGAGAGGGAGGGTTGAAAAGAATGGATACGGTGCGAGGGGAGAGGGGCAGGAGAGAGGGGAGAGGGAGAGATTTGGGAAAGTTAGTGAGGGAGGGAAAAGAAAGAGGGAGAGGCGTAGGTGCGAGAAAAGGATATAAAGAAAGTTAGAAAGAGAAAGAAAGACAATGGAAAAGGAGGATATAGTAAGACTCAAAGAGGAATAGTTGAAGTGGAATAGGAACAAGAGGACGAGAACGATAAAGGATTTAGAGAGAGAGGGAAAGGAAAGGAGTGAAAGAAGGATATTTAGGGGTTAAATAAAATGAAAATGGAGGAAAACAAGAAATTGGAGACTTGGAATGATTTAGGGAGAATCAGAGAGAGAGAGAAAGATAGAACAACTACAAAAATACAGAAAGAGAGAGAGAGAGAAAAATGCAAATATGTTAGAGATAAAAAGAGAAATATAAGTGAGAGGGAGAAATTTGGACATGCAGGAGGTAGAATAGAAACACGAGACACGAAATGCAGAAGTGAGAAAGGAAAGAGTTCTCTCTCTCTCTCTCTCTCTCTCTCTCTCTCTCTCTCTCTCTCTCTCTCTCTCTTGCTCAGATAATATTCTCCACAAAGACCTGAATAACTGCATGTGGGAGGAGAGAGGTGTGGGAGAGGTAAGAGGGAGGAGAGGGGCGTGAGGGGGAGGAGAGGGAGGAGAGTGGTTTTGAAAAAGGTGGGTGTAAGGCGTGTTGAAAAAGCCTTCTGTATACTTAACCTAGATCATCATTCTAAAAGAAACAACATTCAAAAGAGAGAGAGAAAGAGAGAGAGAGAGAGAGAGAGAGAGAGAGAGAGAGAGAGAGAGAGAGAGAGAGAGAGAGAGAGACTGCCTCTGCTTCTGTTTCGTTCCATTATACAAAGTTGTGTCGTAATTATGCATGTACTTATTCAGAGAGTTTCAATTTGACATTCACGTCTATTTAAAATACTGGATTGGAGTATCATCTACTCTCTCTCTCTCTCTCAGGAGCAATAGGAGGAGGAACTGAGCCATTAAAACACTTGCTCATGACCAAGAGCTTGATCTACCTCCACGGTGCGTACTAAAACAAAATCGAATCTCATTTTGATTTTCTACATAGTCTCCTGCTACCTTTGAAATTAAGTAGAAAGCTAATTGGAACATGAATACGGGACTACAAAAGCTTTAACTAGCTCTACTATCTTACTATATAACGATGGATAGTTCTGCATTGCGTTGAACTTTTACCGGTATCGTGTTGTTGTTGAAAATATGTAGAATACTAATTGGAATCTGATTGTGTGGCCATAAAAGTAGACGATTGTTAGGGGGGACGGGAGACGGGTGAGAGGGACGAGGTTTGTTTATTTTAGGGGTGCTAGTGTTGGCTAAATTCTGATGGAACTTTACATTTTCGCTTTGTGTTGTAAAATTTTTAACTGACTTTAAAAGGAGGACAAATTTGGTATGTTACAAAAAGAGAGAAACTTACCTGTTTATATTTACTTTTATTTGTGGGGATTTTTTTATAATTCTTTAAATATTTTTCAGTGTTTTTTTTTACTATTTTTTTTTTAATTTCAGGGATGGGTGGGGGGGGGGGCAGAGGAACGAATCAACACCTCACAACTCAGCAGTATATTGTGAGACTGTTAGACAAAATCACCTTTTGGAGATTCAAGGAGACTCTCAATATTACAGGTTTCTTGTGTCTGGTTGTCTCTTATCCTCCTGCAGACCTGAAGCCCCCCGAGGGAACTTCAATAAACCTGTCTTCAGCAGATAGACGATACTCAGTACTCTTCACAGAAACTTGTAATTTTTTATTTTTTTTAGCGGTGTCTTTGGGGAGCTCATTCAATAACGTACACAACTTTCCTTTCATGTTTTTTCACTACAGAGGTGTCCAGTTGACTCAAGTAATCATTCAGTCTCAATATTCTGTCCCAATAAAAAAAGTTCAGGCAGTATCTGTTCATATTTTGGTCAGTTGAACTAAATATGTCTTAGTCTACTGGCCGTCCACCTGCTTGTGTTCATTTTATACTAACATTTAATCTCTCTCTCTCTCTCTCTCTCTCTCTCTCTCTCTCTCTCTCTCGTCCCGTGTAACTTCAGGAGAAACATTCACCCAAATAAACGCGAAGAGAAGCGAATATCCCGCCTTTAACAGGAAGGATTTACCCACCAGCTGGAGTGACCTTATCAACTCAGACAACCAGATTACCAGCACACAACACCCTGTCCACTGACTTCATGAATACTTGGTCGTCACCTCTCGGGATCCACCATAACACCTCGATATTGAAGGCAATTTATGTAACGTGGGACACAGGGGAGAAGTGTAATAGAACGAGGAGGAGGAGGGGGGGAGGAGGAGGAGGAGGAGGAGGAAGAGGAGGAGGAGGAGGAGGAGGAGGAGGAGGAGGAGGAAGAGGCGGAAGGGGTTTCTAAGCACCACTTGGCTCGAAGTGTATCATCTACTGAACATATTTCTACGTTATATTTATCGTGTCCAGAAAATAGAATTAAGTGTGTAGGATTAATTCTGAGGCAATTGTGTTGAAAGTTAAGAGGAGAGGTTCCCTGGTCCAATACTGCAGGAGCTTTTATTTTCTTTCCTTCCATTTTTCTTCTTCTTCTGGTTTTCTGATTCGAAACTGTGTTGAGTTATGTAGGGAAACACACACACACACACACACACACACACACACACACACACTCACACACACACACACACGGCTCTACTAGTGTCTACACGCTTAAGAGGCAAGGTTGAACTCCAGTACACATACACACAGCCTAGGGGCAGTACTCGTGCCCTTCATGCTGGCCACCCGTGTACAGGTCGACCACTATTTAAAGGTGATGTTGTACACAGTGTAGTGTAGATGATAGTGTAGTGGCTCTAGTTTACACCATAGTCACGAACAAGGACCACGTGTATAACATCACTCTCCGGTACAGCAACAGAACACAGATGACGTTGGGACTAAAAAGAAATTAAAACATGATAAAAGTGTTGGTGGTGAGGGCAAGTTGGTCCTCGTGAGTGAGATAGAGAGCAGAGTAAGTTTCTCATCTTGGTTCTGGTCAGCTGGGAATGAGTTTAATCTCTACTTTACGAAAGAAATCTCATCTGCCTTACTCTCTAGCCTTGCATTGTGTGTGTGTGTGTGTGTGTGTGTGTGTGTGTGTGTGTGTGTGTGTGTGTGTGTGTGTGTGTGTGTGTGTAACCCAGCCTTAACACCAGCAGGAATTTACCATTATTTCCCCCATTACGGCGACGAATGGTGTGCCCTGAGTTACTATGGCGCCTCCCTAAATCTTCCTCCTTTGAAAATTGGCACCGCAATGACCCTATTTTGGCCCTCACCCACCCCCCCCCTCCTCCCCACCCTTCCTCATTCATCCTCCCTCCGTTCGCTCCCCTCGGCACCCTCCCCCATTCACCCTTCCTCCCTTCCTCTCACCTCCCTATCCTCCCCCATTTATCTTCTTCCTTCCTATTCCCTTCCCATCCTCCCTCATCCAACTTCCCTCCCTCCCTCCCTCCCTCCCTCCCTCCCTTCCACTCCTCTTCCTACCCTCCCCCAGTCACCCTCCCTCCCTCCTTTCCTATCGCCCTCCCCTCTGTCCCTCCTCTACGAAAGGCTCTCATAATCACACACACAGCAAGTGGATGCTTCAAATCAATAAGGTTGGGGGGAGGAGGGTGCAGTGGGAGGCAGAGAGAGAGAGAGGATAAAAGTTTTTTACTCTCTCTCTCTCTCTCTTTATAAATATAGATGGGTAGTTGGATATATAGATATAAAACTCTTTGCTTTCCTCTCTCTCTCTCTCTCTCTCTCTCTCTCTCTCTCTCTCTCTCTCTCTCTCTCTCTCTCTCTCGTGGGTCTCAATACCCTGACGGGTTTCACGAAATTTTTCAATCTTTCTTCCCAAATTTGGTTACGGGATGAAATGAAAGGATTAGAGAAGAGGGCGATCAATTTACATTTTTAGACGAAGTATTGTGAAATTATCGAAGAAAGACTTATTTGTGTTTAATGATTATTTTGTTATATTTCCAGGTTATAAAAAGCTATATATGTTTGTATATATTTGAATATTTTTTTTATGAATATATGTATCATTATAAGGTAGAATTTTGTATATATTTGGATATGTGTGTCTCCTATAAGGTATATTTTGTATATATACTTCAATATGTTAGTGTGATATAGGATACATATGTTACTAATCTCAATGAAACATGACGGCATATGAGAGAGGAAGACTTTGAGAGATAAGAACAGGAGGAAGAGATAATGAGAGACAACAGGAGGAGAAGGAGACGTGAGAAAGAGCACAAGGAAGAGAAGGAGGAGGAATAGGAGAAGATCTGAGAGAGACAACACGTGGAGAAGGTTGCTAACTTTAAGAGACATCAGGAGGAGAAGTAGGAGGGGCGGTAACAAGGGTGGGGAGATGGGTGGACTAATGACAGAGTCGCTGAAGGAGGGCAAAAGACGTGTCTCTCTTACCCACAACCTCCAGGGAACCTCGACGTGTACCGGGGGATATTATTTTAACATGATATAAAAAGATTAGAGTGGGAATGTCTGCAGAAATATTCAAGATTTTTTGACATGATGTAAACAAGTGAACGAGGAATATTTACGTATATATTCCTGAGATTTTTATAACTAAAACTTGGGATATTCGATTTATTTAACCGATTTAAACAACAAAAATAAGGGTATAACTTGTATATTTACCAGAGATATTGAATTAATACTTGGAATATCTAGTATTTATTTACCAGATTTATACAGAGATAAAGGAGAAGTTTAATGTTTCATATTTCACGCATTTACGACTAATTCTTAATGCGGATTGCTGTGCAGGTGTGTCATACGGATTGCTGTGCAGGTGTGTGTCATACGGATTGCTGTACAGGTGTGTCATTAATGTTCCTCTCTAATTATCTTTCCAGGTGAGAGTATCATAAAACAAATTAATGAATATAATAGAGAAATTATCACCAGAGGAATGAGTCATTTTCTTCAGGTAATGATATCAGTTACCTGGGTGTTATCAATTAAATTATTATAGACCTGATTGAGGTACAGAATCTAGCTCACCTTACTAATGGAAATCAAACTCTTTTCCCCCTTGTGTTAATTCCTGTTTGTTGTTTTGTTATGATTCTGTTACCATGAGAGGGAAATAATGAACACTAATTACACTATGGTACTCGACCTATGACGCAACCTATTAATGATAGTTCAATATAGATGTGTTTTTTTTACACCTAATTAGGAAATAATGCAAAACTTAAACATAGAGAGCTTATTGATATTAAGCTATTTTAAGTAATATTAATTAAACTATAATGGAAATATTATGCAAAGTACTTATTACAGGGCGCTACTTTAGGTAATATTTATTAATCTGCATTAATGGTATTGTGAAACTTTGGTATTATACTTTGATCTATATTAGGTTATATTTGCTGTACCCTTTCGGTTGTATTATAAAATAACAAGTTACCCTATACTTGTACCTATTTTTGGCAATATTTATTAAACTAATATGGGACACTGAAAAGCAAATATTATATATAACTTTTTTTTTGTCCTTTGTGAAAGTAAATATTGAATACTATGAAATACGAGCAAAAAATACACAAACTTTTCTTTCCTACATTTATAAAAACGAAAATACTGAAGAATATTTTAAAACTGAGTAATATAATAGTGTTTATTTTTATGCAAATTTTATGATGAGAATAGAACCGAGATTGAGGTAAATACATAAAAAAATATTAAAGTCTAACTAACAAATTGTCTAAATGTGTTACAGGAATATTATATGATGTGGATAAACTACATATTGTGGTCAGGTGTTTATTGAAAATGAACAAGAGAGAAATAAATGATGAATGGGAAAAAAATAAAGACTTATATGAAGAAAGGATAATAGAGAGAGAGAGAAAGAACTAATCATTAAAATAAGGAAGGAAGAGGAAAGGGATAAAAATATAGGAGAAATAATAAATAGTGAAAGAAAGTAAGAATAAGAAATAAAGTCCAACACCAAATTAAACCATCTTGTCGACGTCTTTCAAAATAAAACATAAACATCATTTAAAGGAAAAAAAAATAACATTAAACCAGTTGTTATTTTCACTCATTTATACAAGTAAAGTTAACAATATACAGAGATAAAACCCTCATAGAGTAATATATATATAACAAGTCAGATTAGCAAAGAAAAAAATAAACACAAGGATGTCAGTAATACATTTATTCTGATTGGTGGGAAAAAAAATTACTGTAATACATTAAAAGTTAAATTAGTGAGAAAAATACATGGTTACAGTAAATTTGGGTGCTTAAAACATGGGATTACAGTAATACAGCGGTACATACTATTTTTTGTGTAGTATAGGAAATATAAAACTAAACCCTGGCTGCTGTGAAGTGCAATTACAATAAAGATCTGGGTTTTTTCGTATTAGTGAGGAGAAATATATAGCAGGGTCTGTCTCGCTTGTAGCTACAATATTGACCTCTGTTTTCCCTGCCGTGTTATTTTAAAAGGGGAAATGAAGAGAGTTCGTAAAAAAATATATTGCTAATTAGTAAGTTAATTATTTAGTCAATTAGTTGTCCAGTTATTAGATAATTATCGACTTCTACTTGACTTGGCACAGACAATACTCACTTTTCAACAACCCACGTGACCTCTTTTGACCTAAGTAAGAAAAGGTCAACAGAGATGACCTGAGTTTATGACCTCACGAGAGAGAGAGAGAGAGAGAGAGAGAGAAGCGTTTGGCACTTGGTAAGGCTGATGATGGATGTCGTCTTCACACACACACACACACACACACACACACACACACACACACACACACACATACACACACACAATCCCCCCATCCCGTTTCACCATTGTCTCATCTAATTTCACCATCCTCATCACCCCATTACACCACCGTCTCCTCCATAACATAACATAACACAATTCATATCATCGTTACCCGTCAATTACACAGACATCAACAGGTGCTCCATATACAGACAATTACCTTCCTTACTTCATTGAGACCACGTCTGGTCCTCTCAGGCCACACGATCAGCGCCAATTAGACCCTGATTGGATGAGTGATTGAGATTAATGGTCGCTAGCCTATGAATAACCCTTAATTAATAACAGATGGGGAATTATCTTCAGTAATGACCCGGAGATCAATGAGGTCGAGGTTTAATATTATTCTTTGCTTTTATTTTCGTTGTTGGGTAATTTGTCTCTCTTGTTTTATGTACTGTAAGTTTATTACGTATTTGGTTGATGATAATTTTTGTGATATTTAAATATTTATCATTATTATTATTATTATTATTATTATTATTATTATTATTATTATTATTATTATTTCTCTGGGGGTTGCCAATAGGTTTTCAGTCTGGTAGGAACGACATACCAGTATATTCACAGACAATATAAACATGTATTCCATAACCTTTAACGCCTATAACAATTGGCAAACGACATTTAGTTTAGTATTCCAACTTCGCCTCTGCATCCATCTCATTCTCTCCCAGTGTCAGCCAACCTTCACCCCTTCTCTAAGTAATGCTCTCCTCCAAGCTCCTCTGTCATATCTTGAAAGACAAACGTTGCTGGGGAGGACACACAAGGAGTCAAGTCAGCATCCTGAGGACTTAACACTCTCCGGAATATCAAGACCAGAGGACTTCCTAGATTAGATGTGAAGAATACCCATGTGTCTGTGTGTTCGTCTGCTTCTTTCTCAAGTTCGTGTGTTGTAATTTAGGTTATTTTATCTGGTCTCTCTCTCTCTCTCTCTCTCTCTCTCTCTCTCTCTCTCTCTCTCTCTCTCTCTCTCTCTCTCTCTCTCTCCACAACGTCTCCTCATCTTACGCAGCGTATTCATCCAGAACAAAGGTGTAGGCTACGCAAAAAACTACCGCCGTGCCCAGAACAATAGCTCCCGTGTACACGTAGAAGAATTGGAAGTGACTACCTCGAGGCCGCAGTGTAAATAATGAGGATTTTCGCCCCCCCCCCCCCCTTCCAGTAGTTCTATAGGTGTAATGATTCAGAGGGGAAGAGATGGTTGGAGTGAGATGTGTTGGTTCACGGAGAGAGAGAGAGAGAGAGAGAGAGAGAGAGAGAGAGAGAGAGAGAGAGAGAGAGAGAGGGGCGTTCCAGTTCTATTAATAACAGTAAATACCCTTTAAGCTCTCTAGTCAGTCCATCCTTAATGCAAACTATACTTTCTTTTTTGTCACACACACACACACACACACACACACACACACACACACACACACACACACACACACACACACACACCTCTCAGCTTGTACTCTGTCCCAATTAAAGGAATTAGACTCATTAGGGAAACTGAGATTAAAAGTTCTGGAAATAGTTGGTTGATCGCGTTGCCTTGGTGAAAGAAAGGAAGAGGGAAACAGAGAAAGTAATGAGAGGAGAAACAGATAGATATTAAGACAAAGGCAAAAAAAGTAATAAATATAAAGAACAGAAGAAACAAACAAAAATTATATACGTATTTATATTTTCATTGACAAATATCACCTCCATCCTGAACTGCCAGAAAAGGTGATATTTATTTTTAATTAAAGAGAAAAAATAAAACAATTGTCTCCCAAATAAAAAAAAATCCTGACATGACAGTGTTTAGATAGAAAAAAATATCATTAATTACATTTCGAGTTTTAATTCTCATCGTAAAATCACTTGAAAAAATATACAGGACAATAATAACTTTTTTGTAGCGAAGTGTAATGGATGTAATTAAAGGCTTGACTTAATTAACGGACATACGGGTGATGTGATCCAGTGAGAGTGTAGATAATACTAATAAAAGATGAGAACTTGTCGATACGAGTTACCATGGAGGTGAACACGACGGAGGGTGTTCTACTTACGAGTGAAATGAACGAAAATGAACGTATTAGTGATCAAATTACTGGTGAAATGAGCGAAAATAAAACGTTTTACTTAGTATCGTGTCTTTGTGTTTATTGATCTAAGGTGGCGCCGCCTGTGAGCAACATTGAACACTTAAACAACAAATCATGACGTCATTACCGTCCAACCAATTATCTAATGATTTCTTGTTGACCAATCACAAGGCCACTTACACTCGATGTTGTCGCTTGTATCCGAGTACTCTAATTGATTTTCTTTTAATAAACAGAATAATATTTGTCAGATTGAGTATCAAATATAAGTAGCAGTGAGAGTTAGTTTCGTTACATTACACTAATTAATATCAAGTCATTTACGTAATTGTGAATGTTCTTGCTAAACCTCAACTGGTGAATTTAGAAAAGAGATTCTTCTATTATCAATTTCCATTAATTTTTCCTCTACAAAGCTAAGCCTGGATGACGACTCTAGCTGTAATAAGGGAAAACAAAACTACCCCAAGAGACATATTTGTAAACAATGCCATGGGACGTCATCAGAGCTCCTTAGCCTTGGCACCAGAGGACAGAACTCGTCTAAAAGGATCAGTATTGTGTTTTTGTTGTATTTTTTTAAGTTCTACTACATCCAGTTTCTTGATGTTTACTTCCTGCAGCGTGGAGGAAGGCAAGCGATACGTTCTATATAATGATGTAATTGAACGAAGATGAAACGTTCTACCTACTGTGATGGAGAAGCGTTAATATAAGGAGACGGTAAAAGAACGTTTAGTGAACGGAAAGGAGACGTTCTTCTGGGGACACTGCTGAGGGAATTGATATGTTTTCCCTTCGTTATTGTTGTTCTTGTTATTGTTACTGTTGTTGTTGTTAATGTTATTGTTTTTGTTAAAGCTTAGAGTATCATCTTTACTGAACTGCAAGAAGTGATCCGGATTGATTCTGTTGACATAATATCGGATTTCCTCTCTCTCTCTCTCTCTCTCTCTCTCTCTCTCTCTCTCTCTCTCTCTCTCTCTCTCTCTCTCTGAGCATCATATCAGAAGCTCCTTAAAGATTGAGCAGCATCACTCGCCTCCACTGCCCTAACATTAGCACCTAAAGTATGCCATATTCTCCTTGGTGGTAAGGGAGAGAGAGAGAAAGAGAGAGAGAGAGAGAGAGAGAGAGAGAGAGAGAGAGAGAGAGAGAGAGAGAGAGAGAGGTGGCAATAAGGGGCACTACCTGTGTAAACTCTCGTAAAATTCTTCTAAACGTCTATTAATGGTGCTATATGTTACACCATTATGCACCATTACCCTTCTCTGCACTCCCATTAAGACTCATTACCCATTAAAGGCCAACATCTATAACGTCATTATACATTAAGTCAATCTCCATTAACTACTTATTAAACAATTTTCCATTAGATAACTACCTATTAAACCAATTCCCATTAAATAGTAACCCATTCGTCAATCCCCATTAAATAACTACCCCATTAGAATGTCGTATACATCAGGACCCCAACCCATTAGTCCGGATGCCCCCAGGTAATCCACACAGCACCTGGCGTAATTAAGGTCATTGGTGGGTTGTTAGTACCTTTCCACGGTAGTTAGCGACTATGGGTAAGAGGGGAGAGGAAGAGAAAGATGTAGAATAGGCAGAAGAGAGGGAGAGAAAGTGATAGATAGAGAGACAGACAAATGAATAGAGAATAGGGGAAGAAGGAAATAGAGACGAAAACTAGAGATGAAAGAAGAGAGAGAATGAAAGTGAGAAAGAGAGAACGTGAAAAAGATAGATAAAATGAGAAAGAAAAGGGAGAAAGAAGAAAAACTAAAATATCTCTCTCTCTCTCTCTCTCTCTCTCTCTCTCTCTCTCTCTCTCTCTCTCTCTCTCTCTCTCTCTCTCAGACTCACTCTGGTAAATATATTTCTTTATGGGACAAAGTTTCTCCAGGAGGTGACCAATGAGTGTGAGACAATACATGAGGGCGAGTGTGGCTCACTTCCTCCGTGATGAGGGAGAGGGGAGAGAAGAGGGGAAGTGAGAGGGATAGGGAGGGAGAGAGGGAAGAGGCGAGAGAGAGGGAAAAGGAGAGAGAGAGGGAAGAGGAGAGAGAGAGAGAGGAGATGGCTAGGAAGGTGATGGAGAGAGAGCGATGGATAGGAAGGTGATGGAGAGAAAGAGAGAGAGAGAGAGAGAGAGAGAGAGAGAGAGAGAGAGAGAGAGAGAGAGGGGGGGGGGGGAGGAGGAGGAGGAGGAGAGAGAGGGAGGAAGGTGAAATGTTGGGAGAGACAGGGAAGGTGGAGAAGGAAGAGAGAGAAGGTGGAAAGGATGAAGAAAATGGGACGAGAGAGAGGGTGGAGAGAAAGGAGAAAGGGAATGTATGAGAGAGGAAAAGAGTGAGGGAGGTAAAAGACGGGAGAGAGGGAGAAAGGAAGACATGATTTGTGGGAGCCAGATTGAGAGGAAGAAGGAGAATAGAAGAGAGAGAGAGAGAGGGGGAGAGAAAGAGAGAGACCATACCACTTTCTCTCTTTTATTTCATTCTCTCTCACCCAATCTTTCTCTCCCTATTATTCTGTTTACGGTCCCTCTCTCTCTCTTTTCTCTTTATCACTATATTACTAATTTCAATCTCCTCCTTCCCTCTCTATCATTCTCTTTATTCTGTCAGCTTCTTTCTCACCTTATTCTCTCCTTATTCCTCTCTTTAGTACTAATGCTTCTCAACACCATTATCATCATGGCGTGTTTTGTCCCTACAGTTCGCTAAAGACTACAGCCATTTTTACTTGACCGAGGTGGCTGGTTTTTTTTAGCTCTTTAGTTCTCTCTCCAACACAAAGACAAAAAACAGAGGAAAAAAAACTCCTAAACAACGAGAGTGACTTACGAGGTCGGGAAACTGACGGTAAATGTTCTCCCGCTGCTCCCTCGGCTTAAGTGGCGAGCGGGGAGATTAGATTCGTAAATTGTGCAGCGGCGAAAACAAGAATATCACTGGCCGATTCCGAAGCTGCGGTGAAGGGAGGTGGGTGAGGGTGGGGTAGTGGTAAAGGAGGGAGGGGTAGGTTTGGGGGTGATAGGGGTGGAAAGGGGGGAGAAAAGGATAGGGGTTGACTGGGGGCAAAGGGTGAAACAGGGAAGCACTTGAGTCCATATATATGGTTGTGTCAAAGGGTAAGTCCTTCGGGTGTTCTGGTACTGCCTGAAGTGATGAAAAAAAATGCATTGTCTGTCCACTACATCGAGTAATAGGAGGTTAGTGTTCATTTTCTCTCTATAGCCAGGTAATTTGAATGATCTCGACAAGGGTGAGGGTGTGGAGAGGAGAGTGGGTGAACTCGTAGCCACACACCACACACACACACACACACACACACACACACACACACACACACACACACACACACACTACTGCCCTCCCGTCTCTGTGGACATGATGAAGAGATTAACAACATATCCCTCGTCGCTTGCTGTGGTAGAGACCAGCTCACTCACAGCCACTGACAGCTTTTCCTGGTATGTCATGTTGGTAGGGTCGGGCGTGGAACTGTTGGCCATTATTCTGAGGAGTTAGATAAATGATTTAACTCAGTTTAAACTAGTAATATGTACGAGTATGTTTTCCTGTTTATACTTGATCTAAACGAAAACTAAGTTTGCTAAACATTAAGTAACGTAACATAACCTGTCCAAACTTAATTAGCCTAACCTCAACTATCCTCATCTAACGAAATATAACTTACCCCTACCTAACCTAACCTAACCTAACCTAACCTAACCTAACCTAACCTAACCTGAACGAGTCTAAGTGGCGTATCCTAATTTAAATCCGAATCCCAGTCTATATCATCAAACTAGATCATTCTTTTATTCTCCGTTAGTTAGTTTACGCCTCAGTGTAGCAGATGTATACGAGTATATTTGCCACCCACTCAGCCTTTGACTTCCCATTGGAGTTCATGGTAATTAAATTCACGTCTCAGCTGAACACATCTTCACTATAAGTTAACCTACCCACGCAACACCCACACATGACCTATAAGATCCATACCTTCGCCAGCAGGTTCACTCTCTCTTTACACACCCACCTCTTCATCAGTAGGGTCACTTTTCCACAGTTCATGTCACTGAAGAGACCTTGAGTCATCGTCATTTACACGGTCACTCATATTCACCCCTTCGTCAGTAGTGAGACTCCCTTCTAGCAGACGTCACCGAGACCTACCTCTTCGTTACCTACAGTCATCTACAATAACATAGAATAAAGATTGGTGTTAGGATCAGGGCTGGCGTTCCGTGGGTTGGGGATCCTCTTGTGTTTTTGACTCAGCATGTGAACCCGAGTCAGTCTATTAAGTAATCATTGACGAGAAGTAAATTGAATCTTGTTCAGGAATATCACACACACACACACACACACACACACACACACACACACACACACACACACACACACACACACACACACACATTTATTACTTAAGTTAGGAGAGATAGAAATAAAAAAAGTATTAAGTATAAGAATAATAATCAATAGTCTATTTTGGAGGAAACAGATCATAGTAGCCATAAACCAAACAAAAGACAAGAAATAGAAAGAGAAAAGGGAAGACAAAGAAAGAAGTAAAGAAATAAATAAAGGAGGAGGAGGAGAAAGGACGAGAGAAAGAAAAAACTAGAGAAAAGGAAAAGGAGAGACAAAGGAGAGAGAGAGAGAGAGCTAGCAAAAGGGAGAAAACAGCCGGAAAAAGAAAGGAAAAGCGAGAAAAAGAATATTTGCTTGAGAACGCAGAATAAAATAAATAGGTGCCTTGTTGACAGTGTTGCCAGGAGCAAGGACACTATGATAACAGCAACAATAGCAATAAAAGTTAACATCCGGGAATTCGTTGCTTATAAACAGTGGCTTTCAGATTACAGTCTATAATGTGTTAGTATTAGAAAGATTACAACTTTGTAATAATAATAATAATAATCCGTCACTCATATCAAGATCTTTTATCGCAATATATATAATAAAAAATAATTCACGTTATTTACCTAAACCACTTGGAAACTGAAGTATAAATAGTATAAACGTAATGTATAAAATAAAACGAATATATATATATACACATAGTTTCAGAACAGAGGGGTATACAGTGTGGTGTGTGGCAGAACAGAGGGGGTATACAGTGTGGTGTGTGGCAGAACAGAGGGGCTTACAGTGTGGTGTGTGGCAGAACAGAGGGGCTTACAGTGTGGTGTGTGGCAGAACAGTGGGGGTATACAGTGTGTTGTGTGGCAGAACAGTGGGGTATACAGTGTGGTGTGTGGCAGAACAGAGGGGTATACAGTGTGGTGTGTGGCAGAACAGAGGGGGTATACAGTGTTGTGTGTGGCAGAACAGAGGGGGTATACAGTGTGGTGTGTGGCAGAACAGTGGGGGTATACAGTGTGGTGTGTGGCAGAACAGAGGGGTATACAGTGTGGTGTGTGGCAGAACAGTGGGGTATACAGTGTGGTGTGGCAGAACAGAGGGGGTATACAGTGTGGTGTGTGGCAGAACAGAGGGGCTTACAGTGTGGTGTGTGGCAGAACAGAGGGGTATACAGTGTGGTGTGTGGCAGAACAGAGGGGCTTACAGTGTGGTGTGTGGCAGAACAGTGGGGGTATACAGTGTGTTGTGTGGCAGAACAGTGGGGTATACAGTGTGGTGTGTGGCAGAACAGAGGGGTATACAGTGTGGTGTGTGGCAGAACAGAGGGGGTATACAGTGTTGTGTGTGGCAGAACAGAGGGGGGTATACAGTGTGGTGTGTGGCAGAACAGTGGGGGTATACAGTGTGGTGTGTGGCAGAACAGAGGGGTATACAGTGTGGTGTGTGGCAGAACAGAGGGGTATACAGTGTGGTGTGTGGCAGAACAGAGGGGTATACAGTGTGGTGTGTGGCAGAACAGAGGGGGTATACAGTGTGGTGTGTGGCAGAACAGAGGGGGTATACAGTGTGGTGTGTGGCAGAACAGAGGGGTATACAGTGTGGTGTGTGGCAGAACAGAGGGGTATACAGTGTTGGTGTGTGGCAGAACAGAGGGGGTATACAGTGTGGTGTGTGGCAGAACAGAGGGGGTATACAGTGTGGTGTGTGGCAGAACAGAGGGGTATACAGTGGGGTGTGTGGCAGAACGTGGGGGTATACAGTGTGGTGTGTGGCAGAACAGAGGGGGTATACAGTGTGGTGTGTGGCAGGTTATCCAACGCAGGAGGTCAAATCTATGAATTTTGTGGCGCCGTCCCCCAGAGCCAATATTTGCTGCAGGGTTACCAACGCTAATGTAATATCTCACGAACCAAGTGTCCAGCCCACTCTACCCCCCCCCCCACCCCCCCTCCACCCCCCACCCCCCACCCCCCACTCCCCACTCCACTACCACCCCCAACCACGGTCTGCTGCTGCTGCTGTTGCGAACTTACTCTCTGCTGGGTGTTCTGCTGCTGCTTTTTGCTTCTGTTTTTTGTTAGCAGGTCCTTAGCCTAATCTTAACTACCCCCCAATATAAATAACCCAAAATATAACTGCCCCCCCTAAGATAACTACCCCCTAATATAACTAACCCAAGATAATTAACCCCAAGATAATTAACCCCAAGATAATTAACCCCACGACTACTTGAGCATTAATCACTTAAAAGTTAAAGATGATTTATATAAAGACTCACTCTAAGGTCAAGAGCTCTTCACAGTCCTGCTCCAAGAGACACTTTCCACCACAAGGCTGAGAGGTGAAGTGGAGGAGGAGGGGGAGAGGAGAAGGCGGGGGGAAGAAGGAAGATAAGGGGGAAAGAAAGGAGAAGAAAGGAGGAGGAAGATGAGTTTAGATAAATCTATCTATCTATCTATCTATCTATCTATCTATCTATCTATCTATCTGTCTGTCTGTCTGTCTGTCTGTCTGTCTGAGTATGTAGTGAAACATAGCACTGGCAAGAAAGAGGAATAATGTTGAGTGTGTGTGTGTGTGTGTGTGTGTGTGTGTGTGTGTGTGTGTGTGTGTGTGTGTGTGTGTGTGTGTGTGTGTGTTCACGTGACTGTATAAGAAGCTCACCAAAAACCTTCTACAAAATGAAATAACATGAGGCCAAATTCCCCTCCCCTCTCCTCCCTATCCCCCCCCTCCTCCCCATCACCCCTCCTCCCCATCCCACTACCCCTCTCCCTCCCTCCACGGTCGCCATAGAAACTAAATGGTCCTCTCCTAATTACTAGAAAATACTAATTGTCGAATCCAACCGCGTTCTTGTCTGGGTATCGTCCACATACCAAAGTCTCATTAAACCCTTACGACACACACACACACACACACACACACACACACACACACACACACACACACACACACACACACACACACACACACACACACACACACACACACACACACACACACACACACACATACACACACACACACACATACACACTATATAATCTGACCCTTGCTTCTTTTACCTTCACATGTGTACGAAAATATTAAGTCTTAACTGCTCTTGTTCCTCTTGTTCTTCTTCCTCCTTTTCTCTTCCCCATCCTCTTCCTATTCCTCCTCCTCCTCTTCCTCTTATTCCTCCTCGTGTCTCATACCTTCCTGACCCTCTCTCCTCTGTCTCCTTCTCCCGAATCTTATTACCTCACTCAACCTACTCAACCCTCCTCCTCCTCCTCCTCCTCCTCCTCCTCTCCCTCCTCGTCTCTCCTTGACCCTCATATCTTCCCTGTCACCTTTATCACTCTTCATCTAGTTCTCTTTCCTCCTTTCCACTATTTTCCTCTCCCTTCTTCCTTCCTACTTCCTCTCTTCTTCCTTCTACTACTACTACTTCTACTTCATTTTCTCACTTTCCTTTGTCTTTTTTTTCTGTCTCTTCTCCCTCGTTTATCCACCCTATTTGCACTCACAAGTCTCCGTTTCTCATCTTTCATCATTCTTCTCTCCTTCTCCCAGCTCCTTCACTATTCCTGATTATCTTGAAGGAAAGAGAGAGAGAGAGAGAGAGAGAGAGAGAGAGAGAGAGAGAGAGAGAGACAGAGAAAGAGAGAGAGATAGAGAGAGAGACAGAGAGATAAGGAGAGTAAACACACAAACAAATGTACGGATAGACAGTAAAAAAGAGAAACTAATGAAGGTAAAAGAGACAACATGGAAGAGAGAAAATTAAATAATAAAGAGAAGGAGAGAATCGATCCAAAAAGGAAGAAAGAAAAATATGAGATGAAGGAGAGAAAAGAATAAGAGATAAATCAAGAGAAAATAAAGATTTATTGATAAAGGTGAAGAGAAAGAATAAACCAGGAGAAAAAATATAGAGGAAGGGAAAAAGAAAAAAAGATTTAACACGGGAGAGAGAGAGAGAGAGAGAGAGAGAGAGAGAGAGAGAGAGGGAGAGAGAGAGAGAGAGAGAGAGAGGGAAAACAGAAGCCATAAAAGCACTGGAACTCAACAGGCTGCTGAGAAAAGACTGATCTTGGGGTCATTCTTTCCCTTATTTTCATTTTCTTTTATTTTCCTTCTTTTTTTCTTCATTTATTTCGTTCTTCTATTATTTTTCTTTCATTATTTGTATTTGTTATTTCTTTCTTCCATTTCTTTCTTTATCAATCTTTTTCATAAATTATATGAAAAAAAAATCCATCTTTTGTCGTCAATTTCCACCGCCATACATACATACATACATACATACATACATACATTTTACACACACCAAGTCCTCGTTCATTAATTCCTCATTGAAATTCGAATAATTAAGAGCGAGCTCCTCAACTATTTTATTGTGTTACAGTTTTATAATGCAATAGTTTGACGCTGAATTTGCATATGATGATCAGCATAGTTTGTTTGTGTAATTGTTCCTGTTCTAGAGAGACAGACAGACAGACAGACAGACAGACATAAGGTTAATAAATGACAGTATGTTTCTGTAAGTATAAAATTTTTGTTCCTCAGACCAAAAATACGTCTTTTCTTTCAGTACACAATATTTGTTTACTATCTTGGGTCAACTCCTGGAAAATGAAACCCAATACACGCGTCTTTATTTTAATTTCTAACCAGCTGTCAGTCTGTGTGTGTGTGTGTGTGTGTGTGTGTGTGTGAGGGGTAGAGAAGGGTAGATAGAGAGAGGATGGGAACAAGATGAGAACATAAGAGAGAGAGAGAGAGAGAGACTTGCTAAAAAAAATCTATCAACTTTTTCTTTTGTCTCTGTATTACGACGTCTTTAGTTAATCATTATTACCGTTCAAGAAGAAGTGGCTGACTGTGAAGACGATGACGAGTATGACCAAGACACAGATTATACGACATTGTACCTGTGTCTAATGTACGTGTCGACATTGGGTCACCTCCTCGTGTGGATGACTCATACACACACACACACACACACAGAGCACAGTCAGGAGAAGTGACGTCCCTCTATAACATTATATGTGAACATAAGACTCGGCCCAGCAGTAACTCTTGATTGAGGGATCGACTATAGTGGTTGTCGTAAGACCTTCCTGTGGCCGCGGGAGGCAGTGGAGGGGGAGAAATGACCGTAGGTGATGAGCAGCTTGTGGTAGATGGTAGGCGGGTAGATGGTAGACGGGTAGATGGTAGACGGGTAGATGGTAGACGGGTAGATGGTAGACGGGTAGTTTGGTTAATTGGACGAAAGGAATAAAGTTGGATGATCATTTTAAAGATAATTATAGTGATGATAATAATAATGATAGATATAATAAAAATGAGTATAATTGCTTTAATAACCGAAATAATAATAATAATAATAATAATAATAATAATAATAATAATAATAATAATAATAATAACAACAGCACTCACACAAATTATGATATCGTTGTTATCATTATAGATAAATATAAATGCAGTAACAACGATGATAAACACACACACACACACACACACACACACACACACACACACACACACACACACTCACATCAGTAAATAAGAGCGTCTGTGAGAGCGAGTGAGGGAGGAAGTTCACGAGATATACAGCGGATCACAAGTGTCGTAAAGGCTGGGTTTGACGACTCGTGTCTCGTTCTGGCTTCGTCTCGTTAGGGCACCTTGGCGAGGAAAAAAGTAGTTTGATGTTATTATTGATGTTTTTGTTGTGTTTGTGTGTGTGTGTGTGTGTGTGTGTGTGTGTGTGTGTGAATATAAACATACACATACCTGCATAGTCGTTTCTTAGCCTGACTTGGGTGGAAGGCGTCTGTAAGATGATATTAAATCACTTAGTCTGCAAATATATGTTATAATTCCTTCCGAGTATTACCTGGGGCTACTGTTGTTAGTATGAGTTTTCCTTACCCCAGGCGTGAAGTATTTGACGTAAATTCTCAGTATTTTTGGCCCACCGAGGAGAATGCTCACTATGAAGATATTATTATTTTTTTTTGTATAAGTTTATGTCTGATGGGATGAGAAGAGAGGCCATACATTGTTCTTTATTTTCATATGTTTTCGTTTTTTTGTTGAAATTGTTGATTATTTGTTGTTTTAATTTTGTATTATATAACAGATGTGTTTTATTCTGTTTATATTTCATTCTTTTTTATGTTTTTCTTCTTTTATTCTTTTTCTTTGGAGTCATATTCTTTTTTTTATATTATTTCTTGTTATTTCTTTTGTATATATTTCTTGTTTTTGTTTCCTTGCTTAGTAATTACTTTCTCTACACCATCGTTCTCCACCATCTTTCTTCTTCTCCACCACTAAACATTCTTCTCCGCCACTAAACATTCTTCACCACCACTAAACATTCTTCTCCACCACTAAACATTCTCCACCACCACTAAACATTCTTCTCCACCACTAAACATTCTTCTCCACCACTAAACATTCTTCTCCACCACTAAACATTATTCCCCACCACTAAACATTCTTCTCCACCACTAAACATTCTTCACCACCACTAAACATTCTTCTCCACCACTAAACATTATTCCCCACCACTAAACATTCTTCTCCACCACTAAACATTCTTCCGCACTCCTACAGACACATCACAAAGCAATACTCGTTAAGACTTCTTCACTGCCTCCCCCCCCCCCCAGCATATATCCCTCTCCGATGATGATATGTTGGGCCCGTGAATACTAATTTAAACATTGATACGATCGAAGTCCTGATTACCTGAGACCTGGAAGGAAATGTTTTGAAAGCTTACCTAAATACATGTAAATAAAACACTCAATCAGCTGCTTAGGAAAATGAATTAACTTTACATTATATTTTTTATTACTGCTGAATGTTTAATGAAGGCGAGCCAAGTCGATATATTTCAATAGGCAGAAATCTATGTAACAATTTGGTTCAGATGATAATATTAGTTAGCATGAGTGATTTCTTTTTTTTTTCAAAGGCAGGATTTAAAGGGACTGTTCTGTATGGGTTATTATTTTTAACTCGCTTCTGATTGGTTGTTATATAAAGGTTTGTGTGAGGTAGTCATGTCTCTAGTGAAGGAGCGGAGGTGAGAGAGCCATACCTATACATGAACGGTAATAAAGATCGTCATCATAATAAGCTACTAATGACTCTCCATATAAGACTGTGCCACACGTTCATACTCTTAGGTAGGTGAGAAACTTGACTGTCAGTTCGCTGACTGGCAAAGGCATTAAACTGAGTAAAACTGATTGGATGTATTAGAGGAAATGTAATGGTGATTGGTTGAGTGGATTACTCTTGTGAAGTGAGGCAGGGAGACGAAATGGTTATGGGAGGGTCTTCTAGCTCAGGCATCTATATATCTAGCCTTTACCTGTCTGTCTACACTCAGTTTTGTAAAGATACACTTGTGCTATAATTTATATAATCTCTTACATCTCCTAGTGTTTTGTATTTACCAAACATCATCAGGACTTTCAACACAAACGACAACAATACATACGGTTTAAATAAGTCCCTCCCTCCCTCCCCCCACCCACCAACTTGGCATCATTTTCGTCAACAACAAAAGCGTCCATTTCAATATAATTTTCCCCCGTGATCAAAATGCCACATAAAAGACTACAGCCCTTCCTGGTTTAATTGACAATAATATCGCTTGATTCCACGCTCACAAAAGAGTCTCATATTTCACATAATTCCAAAGCAGGGCGACTCGTGTTACAGAGGGTGAAATTTGAACTTGTCTGTCATGATACACGGGGTATAGATTGTTCCAACACCGCTCTGCTCTTCACTATCAATATAATGTCAATTAAAATACCCCATCAGCTATGCGTTGACAAATAATATCCGTATCTATCTGTCTGTGTACCGGGGGGGGGGGGGGTTGGGGGATGTTTGTGTGGGGGGTGGTGGATGTTTGTGTGGGGGGGTGGTGGATGTTTGTGTGTAGGGGGACTATTGTGTGTGTGTGTATGTGTGTGTGCGCTTGTAGTTGGGGAGAGGGTATTGGTATAGGCTATATTAAATGGCGTATATGTCTGTCTGTCAGTGTATGTGTCGATCTATCTGTCTGCTCCAGCCTTAGCTCCAAAACTGAAGCAGCTAGACACTTTAACTTCACACACACACTTTACCTGGCTCCTATGGTTGTTCATCTTGGTTGCAACATTTTTTGACTGATTTTTCTGTTGCAACTTTTTTGTGTAACCTGGAAGAGTTCTGGAGGTTCCCATCCCTGCTGTATAGGTGATTTGCGTGTACCTGATACACTGTTACCTGACGTATATGACATTGGTTTAAGAGTATTCAGTATCATCCCTCGATGTGTCAGTCATTCTTATTAGGTATGATTAATAAACAAACACAGTTTTAAATTGTATATTTGTATTTGCTTTACCTTCTTTTGTTTTTCATCTGTGGGTATCTAAATATACTTATACTTACTTTCAGTTGAAGATGAGAACACAAACATTCAACTTCTGGCATAAATAAAACCACCTCAATCTTTTTTGTCATCATGTTTTATTGCAAAAATACTCATTCTACAAAATTACGGTACAAAAATACAGTAACATTTAGAACACGTGTAGGGGGTCGCTACATATTTTTTTTTTTATAAATATCTTCTCGAATTTCCCTTTCAGGACACGCGGGTCTCCAAGGAAAGATATTGCCAAGTCAAGACCATCAGGCGAGCCAGGACATGATGTAAACTAATATCAGGTAATACTTGAGTCTATCCTTGTAGACGAGAAGCTTTTTGTTTTGTGTTTATCCAAATTAATTAGATATTTACAAACTTTTGATAGAACTTGTGATAATATTATAAAGAAATGAATGATTTCTTGAACAGTTAGCCGGGAAACATTATTTACTCGCTTGAGGTGAGACAAAGTCTTGATTGAGAGACTTGAGTCATTAACATTCTTAGAAGTGACTGTAGATGGTACACTGAGGTTCATCCGGGCACAGTTGACTTTTATTCTACCTTCTGTAAACAATACTCTTTATTAAGTTATCATTTAAACTCTAAGATATTGAAAATTTTTCCTTAGTGTTCACATTAAAACCTAGCTCGATTAACCCTTTCACCACGTGTCACGCACTTGCCATTTTATTCTGGCAACCGACAGACCATTTTATTCAGTTTAGGGTAACCTCCCGCAGTGAAAGGGTTAAACCATAATACTGTATATCATAATTAGGTTGAAAGTAGAAAAAAATATTTAAATATCTCCATAATATCAAAACATTCTTGGGAAACGTCCGCCATAAGAGATGCAATACTATTATGAAGACTTGGAATGAGATCTGATCCCTCAAACATCACTGAATATAAAATATCATTAAATATAAACTATTAATCTGTGAAAGAGTATCTGAGGCCATAATATGACTTAATTTCTACTAATATTAACGAAACGAAATAATTATTGGAAACATTGTGTATTGGCTGTCCTTAGTGCAGCTTATTAAGACTTATAAACCATTTACTGTTTCTGGAAATATTACAAAAGTTGTTTTAGAGACTCGGCGAACCTTGTGATGTAAATAGTACGAGTTATTGAACCTGGCTTATTGAGACATTGAATTAATGATGCTTCAACTTCATTACAAATTATATTAATGCGTTTTACTTTATTTATATATTTTTTTTACTTAAGAATTTGAGTAAAGGTAAATATCCTCATTAATAAAAGGTTCTTAAGAGATTAATAAATTTGTAAAGGATTTTTCTCTTTCTTTCAAGTAAGAATTTGTCTCACCGTATCTTCTCAACTATTGATTATTTTATACATATATTTTGTTTGTTAATATATTCTTGTTTTGTTTCACTTAGAACAGTTCACCTGTATATTAGTTTAAGAGTTCCTGTGGGGCCGAGGTCACCAGGATACACCAGTGAACATACTTCATGCAGCTGTGGGCCTCTCATGGGAGCGTCACATAGACTCTATAGAATATAGCAATAGATAATTAACAGCAGATCTAGGCGAATATCTTTCAATGGCGCTTCATCTTAAGAGATAGAGTTTTTTATTTTTTTTATTCATTCCACACAATGTATAAATCTACCTTGGCAGAGTTCCATACTGTAAACACCACACTACACCCAAACATTAAAAACATCTTTCGATATGTGTTAAATACGCTTTTTTTTACAGTGTTTAAACATATTTTTTCTTATCACAATTATGGTTAGAATTTTATCGACTTTTTTATTCTCTTGTTCAGTAAAGCCACGAACTAGCCTACAGGGAACACTTTGTCCTGATGCTTTGTGCACATCACCTTTTGTGTAATATATATATATATATATAGATATATATATATAGATATATATATAATATATATATATATATATATATATATATATATATATATATAATATATATATATATATATATATATATATATAATATATATATACATATATATATATAATTCACAAACCAACAATCAAAAGTCTTCCCAGGTCTTAATACAACAAGTGATTCTCTGACAGTGACGGTGGTGACGTATCACAGGTCCACCCCGCTACTAGAACCAGGTCCAGCGCCCTGACCTAACGTCCGCCCCGGAGCCGGAACTACAGATGAGAGTAGCGGGTTGTTAGGTGAGGTCAGAGTTTGGGGTAGATCATCATAGGTTAGGTTAGGTCACATTAGGGCTTCGATTAGGTTAGATTAGGGCTACAGATAAGGTAGATTAGGTTAAGTTAGGTTAGGTTCCTGGTCTGACTCCGGATCCGGGTATTGTTAACACCCAGAGTTTGGCACACCTGCTCCCTTAACAACTCGTCATGTTCTTAACAGCATAATGTTGACGCCATCTTGGTCTTGGTCTTCGGCATTTAAGTTGTAGGTCAGGTGAGTCAGTCAGTAGTTTCCTCGCGTTTACAGTTACGGTGGAAATCTTGTGTCATATTCTCTCACAATACTCGGGGGTTTGGTAGGTTAAGTTAGGATAGGTTAAGGGATGTTGAAGTTAGATTAAGCTAAGTTAAGAGCTTATTGAATTTGGTTAATTTAGATAAGGTTTAGTTAGATTAGGTAAGGATACTTAAGCTTAGGTTAGGTTAGGTTAGGTTAGGTTAGGTTAGGTTAGGCTTTGGTAGGTGAGGTAATTTTACGTTAGTTTTGGTCCAAGTTATGTTTGATTAGGTTTGGTATAATAAAATTAACTCACGATGCGGTTCTCTACGTGTGAGACGCCAGGTGTTGACACAGGGGGTGGGGGGGGGGGGGTATTAATTAGAGAGCTAAAATATCTGTATATAAGGTTAGCTACTTCACACGGGGGATCAGTAACACCACTTTCATAGGTTACAATGGTACAAGTTCACGAGACTCACCCCAAAGGCTCGTACACCAGAGTCTTACAGTAACTGGAGGCGCGAGGACATATTTAGCTGGTTCACTTAGCCTACGACACAAAGATAGAAACCAGATTTACGTCAAAAAAGCTGTGAAACTCTTCCCATTCTTCCAATAAAAGGATTTTTGTTTATCTTATGAATCATTGAAAATTAAGATATGTGGGAGTACCAGGCGACCATCCCAACCGTAAAGACCCCAGGCTGTGATATGGGAGAGGTCCTGTCGGATCCTGTGCGGCTATGAATTTGATCCGAAATATACGGAGAGGCAGGGAATCGCATCCTCCCCAAGTGTGTAAGGCATGGCGATTGGTAGTATGTAGAAATATCACCACTACTCTCACAAACGTCTAGGGGGTGGGTTATGATCGTGGGTGTACAAAGTGTTCAACTACCTAGAAATTCTCTCTCACTCGCTCTCTCTCTCACACTCACTACGGGTTATTTGTAAACAAAACCAAAAATATATATAAGTATTTACAAAGTGTAAGAACCATCCTAGAACCCTCGTGGAAACAAGTTATACAAAACTGGATATAAAAATTAGCCATGACAAGACGGCCAGTTGTAGTAAATGGAGGAAGGGGAGGAAGAGGAGTCTGGGAGTTGAGGAGGTAATATCCTGTTTGTGTCACTGACTCTTCCCGACAACCTCAGTAAATGTTTTCCTTGTGGAAGTTCAGTGGAAGAATGACTTCCCGAGTCATCAATCTCTGGGCCTCCTTCTTCTTCTTCCTCTTAACTTTGCCTCGCTGGTAGATCCTGACGGCGACGAGGGCGGAGGCGAAGACCAGCAAGCAGACGAGAAGAGCCACAGCCCCGAGGATCAGGTAGAGCCAAGGGACGGTGAAGTAGAGGCAAGTGGTACGTAGCTCGTCAGCGCCGGACGGGCAGTGCTTCACCCCGTCACACCACAACTCAGGGCTGATACAAGCGTCCAGCTCAGGGCACTGGTGAGGGCAAGAGGCCCCCGTGTTGTGACCACGCCCTCCCGCACTCTTGAGGGACTCTAGAGCCGATGGGCGAGGCTCCCGACGCACCTCCAGCCAGGTGAGCTTATACTTGGCCGGCTCCCTCGACAAGAAGCGGATGATGAGGCTGTCAGGGCGGGGCTCCGTTAGGTCTAGCGCCGAATTCCAGCCAGATGAGAATATGTCCACACTGTCGGTGCCGCTGGTCTCCGGGCACACGGCCTTGATGGGCCTGGCGGTGTGACTGCCGTACACCACCACCCTGTTCTCCGTAGAGCAGCGCTGGCTGGAGGCGTGGTAGCCGGGGATATTCAGGTACAGATGGCTGTGTTCCCGGGCCACGATCTTCCACGGGTATTCAATACAGTCTGCGAAGCCATCATCACTCCGTATCGTAATCGACCCTGTCGACCCGTTGAGGATCCGCTCATCCGTACACTCTCTCGTCTTGATGAACTGGTATTCTGCATCAAAGAAGAAATCTTTGAAGTCCTGACTCCAGTTCATTTCCTTGACAGCAAACTTGAGCTGTACAAGACGTGTGTGGCTGACGAAAGTTGAGGGTGTGACTCCCGCGTCACACATACATCCAAGTGGGAGGCGAGTGTGGCCCCATGGCTCCTCCCACACCTCCAGCACCGCTGAGCCAGGCAGACGTGCGATGCATTCGTAAAGATTCGATTGGAAGTTGTGGACCGTCTTGCACATGTTGCCACGAAATCCCACGCTTGTGATTTTCAGTTTTATCGCCTCACCCGGCAAAGTCTGGAAGGTGTATTTACAAGAGAGGGAAGATTTGCCTCCACGACCATATAGAAACACGTTTTTAGGAGAGCTAAAATGTCCTTTGTTGTCCTGAGCACTGGTAAACACGCGGTCACAGTCGCTACCAGACTCCTTCCCAGGCTGATACAAACTCACAAACTCATACTGAATGACGTAGTTGTGTGGGAAAAGGCTGGTACCCTCCGTGAAATCCTGCGTGATAAAGAGAGAAGTTCCCGTGGACAGGAAGCTCTCCTTCAGCGTGCACGGGTGGCTCACTGTCCCCTTCTGGCGTGACCTCACGCATATCGGCGGCAGCAGATCATCACAGTATTCTCCCATTAAAGTCGAGATCTCTGACTTGTTATCGGATAACGTAGTTCCGTCATAGATAGCAAGGCGATTGCGACACGGTATGTAGTTCATCATAACCTCTTTCTGCCGTGCCCTGTGATATTTTGTAAAATATATCCAAACGACCTCGTTCCTCCGCCCCTGAAACTCGTAGGAGCAGGAGGCGTTAGCCGGAAGAGCGTATATTGGGCTGGACACAACACCGGCACTACCGTCGAAGCTCTTGATGATCTGAGCACACGGCGCACTGTTTACACGGCTTGGGTTCTGTTTCATGAACAACACATGAGCCTCCAGTTCAAAGCCAGTCACTAAGTTGGAGAAATGCTTCATCTTGCCGGAGATGGCAGTCTGGAACACTACCAACATCTCTGGCCCGCTCGAGGTAATATTGGGGATGGTGGCTGTCCCACACATCTTGGCCAGAAGCGGCGCCTTCATGGACCCGCCGTCGTACACCAGCAGGTAGTCCTCAGGGGACTGGCACTCATCATCCTGCCACAGGTGTGACTCTGGGGACACTTGGCTCCCGGGTTTCTGACGACCCACCTGAACCAGGCGGTCATTTTCCTGTCTGAGAGTCACCACAGGCAGCAGGTCAGGGGATGGCGCAGGAAGGGCCTTGACCAGGTAGTAGCAGGTCACGTTACGGGGATACAGCCCGGGGAAGTTGGGCGACTGGAGGCGACACCGCCTGGCCCGGCACCCCTGGAAGACTCGGCTACACGCGCTGTTACCTACCGGTTCCCCACGGTACTTCGCGAGGCTGCCCCCGCGGCCGTACCTCACTATGGCCCGCTCACGGCGCAAAAACTTGTACCTGCAAGAACACCAAGATACTGGGGGTTAGTGGCTGCGTGTTACCTGCTGAGGAGAATATTGTGTAATTAGTCTCTCTCTCTCTCTCTCTCTCTCTCTCTCTCTCTCTTGTTTGAGAACTAATTACCAAGAATAATAACTTTCTGGTTTAACTATATATATATATATATATATATATATATATATATATATATATATATATATATATATATATATATATATATATATATATATATATATATATAATGGGTGAAGCACTTAACCTAATTAACAATCTTGAGATTTTATCTATTATGCCATTTAACTTCCTCATGAATTTATCAACTTAACACTTATTTAAGCCATAACTTACAGCACACACAACCAATAACGTTATCGTGGACTCACCTGGCGGCGGTGATTTGTCTAATTTAAATATCAACCTTCTTGGTTCACTCACCTTAACCTTGAACTATTAAGAGAATTAGTACAAGATCCAGAGCTCCAGGGAACCGTCCAACCCTTGAATGGCTGTATCGAGATCCTCCCTCAGCCGACTCTACCACTCCAACTTGAATTCAGTCAAATTTGTTGTACTGACTTGAACTTGAACATTAATTAAACGCTCTAAGATACACTTACTTAATCTTGAACTTAAGGGGGTTGTCGAAGTACTCCCCCTGTGTGGTGGAGGCGGCGTGGAGGGTAACGCTCACTGTGTCCGAATCGCTGTAGTACACATTAAGGCCGCTACCCTCCCCACACCACTTCCCTCCCCGCACCGGCAACTTGGGCTCCTCAATGCTGACGTGATCTCCTGTACACCCAACCACACGACCTTCTGTGTAGTGGAGGAAAGTGGAGTTAGAATAAATTGGGGGATTAGCAGTGATGTGGAACATGGGAAGTAGAGTAAGTATAGAGAGGAAATAGGAGAAAATGACATTGGTTGTCATGGGTCATAGGGGAAAATGGGGTTAGTTATTATGATTATTATTAATACAATATTTTGACATAATACACATACGCCTTTACAGATATCTCTCTTTCATTCTCTTTCTCTAATATATATATATATATATAATATATATATATATATATATATATATATATATATATATATATATATATATATATATATATATATATACACTATGAACCTGGTGGTAGTCGTGAATGTTGACAATATCAGGACAGCCACAAGGGCTGCCACACAGTAACTACCACCACAACAAACTAAACGACCTTAAATTGCCTCATTAGCGAGAGTCGGGGCGAGATAAACGGCACAAGAGGAGGCCATGAAGACCTTAGTGTTTTGTAGGAGGACCTGACACTGGCACCTAGGAGGACCTGACCTGGCACTATACACTCTGTGGAGCAGTGACCTGGCACTGTGCACCCTGGGACGACCTGACCTGCAACCAGGGCTGTGTAGTCAGAGTCGGAGTCGGAGTCGGAGTCGAGGAGTCGGAGGAAATTTCGGCTTGTGGAGTCGGAGTCGGAGTCGGTAAAATTGTCCAGACTCCGACTCCGACTCCGACTGAAGCTATTCTGTTCCTAAGAACAAATATATGAACTCAGGCATATTCATTGCAGTGATTCCACTGATCCCACTAATTTTCTTAAATTATTAAAAGAATTTATTTCCATTTTATAAGCATTATTATGAATTTATTGTAGCAGGCACAGTATAGCACTATAATTTTGGACGATAGTCTCTTCTTTACCATTTGAAATTTTGAATTATATCAAATTTTGTTTCGTTGAAAACTGCACAGAGGCTCTCAGCTACAAAACAATTAGCTACAACCTGTTTTTGGTGAGATTAAGGCAAATTTAATTTAATAACTTAATCATGTAAGGTTTATCCATTTTCCTTAATAAGGTATTCATTTCTTTAATGTACATAAATATATAACTTTACTTTAAAAGGAATTGTAGGATCATCATTTAGATCCACATCAGATTATGAGCTTAAACAAAATTCATATGCTGAGATCGAACTTTTAGATATACATGTAAATGGTGTTTTCTAGTTAATATCTTGAATTCTTAATAAATTTATTTTTCTTTTGATTGAAACTTTGAAAGTCAAGCCTATCATCTTTTTGTAGTTCTTAAATATCGTCCAGATCATTAATAAAGCTGTAGCAGTATAGCCACGGTGTTTTACTTTTTACCTATGCAGGTTACAACATACAAATTACAATTAGGATGGTAGAAATAGTTGTTACAAATAGGCCAAGGAGTCGGAGTCGGAGTCGGAGTCGGAAGCATAAAAATTTGAGGAGTCGGAGTCGGAGTCGGAGTCGAAGGTTTTGTCTTCGACTCCACAGCCCTGCCTGCAACTGTACACTTTGTGGAGGACCTGACGTGGCACTGGCACCCTAGGAAGATCTGACCTGGCACTATACACTCTGGGAGGACCTGACACTGGCACCCTAGGAGGACCTGACCTGACCTGACACTGGCACCCAAGGAGGACCTGACCTGGCACTATAATCTCTGTGGAGACGTGACCAGGCTCTGTACACTCTTTCTAGGACCTGACCTGGCACTGTACACTGTAGAGAACCTGATCTGGCACTGTACACTCTGTGGAGAACCTGACTTGGCACTGGCACCCTGAGAAGACTTAACGAGACGCTGTTGGTGGTGATGGTAGCAGTAATGGTAGTGGTGGTGATGGTAGTTGTAATGGTAATGGTGGTGATGGTGGTAGTAGTAATGGTAGTGGTGGTGATGATAGTAGTAATGGTAGTGGTGGTGATGATAGTAGTAATGGTAATGGTGGTGATGATAGTAGTAATGGTAGTGGTGGTGATGATAGTAGTAATGGTAGTGGTGGTGATGGTAGTTGTAATGGTAATGGTGGTGATGGTAGTTGTAATGGTAATGGTGGTGATGGTAGCAGTAATGGTAGTGGTGGTGATGGTAGTTGTAATGGTAATGGTGGTGATGGTAGTTGTAATGGTGGTGATGGTAGCAGTAATGGTAGTGGTGGTGATGATAGTAGTAATGGTAGTGGTGGTGATGGTAGTTGTAATGGTAATGGTGGTGATGGTAGTTGTAATGGTAATGGTTGTGATGGTAGCAGTAATGGTAATGGTGGTGATGGTAGTAGTAATGGTAGTGGTGGTGATGATAGTAGTAATGGTAATGGTGGTGATGATAGTAGTAATGGTAGTGGTGGTGATGGTAGTTGTAATGGTAATGGTGGTGATGGTGGCAGTAGTAATGGTAGTGGTGGTGATGGTAGCAGTAATGGTAGTGGTGGTGATGATAGTAGTAATGGTAGTGGTGGTGATGGTAGTAGTAATGGTAGTGGTGGTGATTATAGTAGTAATGGTAATGGTGGTGATGATAGTAGTAATGGTAGTGGTGGTGGTGATGGTAGCAGTAATGGTAGTGGTGGTGATGGTGGTAGTAGTAATGGTAGTGGTGGTGATGGTAGTAGTAATGGTAGTGGTGGTGATTATAGTAGTAATGGTAATGGTGGTGATGGTAGCAGTAATGGTAGTGGTGGTGATGGTAGTAGTAATGGTAATGGTGGTGATGGTGGTAGTAGTAATGGTAGTGGTGGTGATGGTAGTTGTAATGGTAATGGTGGTGATGGTAGCAGTAATGGTAGTGGTGGTGATGGTAGTAGTAATGGAAATGGTGGTGATGGTGGTAGTAGTAATGGTAGTGGTGGTGATGGTAGTTGTAATGGTAATGGTGGTGATGGTAGCAGTAATGGTAGTGGTGGTGATGGTAGTAGTAATGGAAATGGTGGTGATGGTGGTAGTAGTAATGGTAGTGGTGGTGATGGTAGTAGTAATGGTAGTGGTGGTGATGGTAGTTGTAATGGTAATGGTGGTGATGGTAGCAGTAATGGTAGTGGTGGTGATGGTAGTTGTAATGGTAATGGTGGTGATGGTAGCAGTAATGGTAGTGGTGGTGATGGTAGTTGTAATGGTAATGGTGGTGATGGTGGTAGTAGTAATGGTAGTGGTGGTGATGGTGGTAGTAGTAATGGTAGTGGTGGTGATGGTAGTAGTAATGGTAGTGGTGGTGATGGTAGTTGTAATGGTAATGGTGGTGATGGTAGTAGTAATGGAAATGGTGGTGATGGGAGGATAACTCTAGAAGGAAAAAAAAGAGAGCGAGAGAGAGACAAACAAAGAAAGATGGAGAGAGAGAAAGAGAAAATACAGATATTAAGATAGAGAAAAAGAGAGATAAAAGATAAAGAGAAACAAAACACAGTAAAAAAAAAAGGTGAGATAATGAAGAAAAATTTGTAGTTCGGATGTTGAAACGAGGAGAGAAAAATACACGAAGGAAAGACAAAGAAATAACTAATAAAGGAGAAACAGATAGAGGACAAAATAGACATTAAGACATACTCCTCAACATAAAGACAAATATAAACGTATAATATTAATGTATATCGTTAAATATCTCGTAATTCCAAGGGATATGTCCAAGTATGTCTATTTTATGGCTTCTAATACTAAATTCCCGAAACTAATACCAAATACTCATTACCAGGCTCCCATCAGCATAACTCCCTTGCAACTAACGTGAGTCCTTGATCTTAAGGGGGGGACAGTCGGGATATTACACGGGCGGTCATGTCGGACAAGACGTTACTGCTTTTGGGAGTGGTGGTGGTGGTGGTGGTGAGTGTGTGAGGGAGGGTGTGGGGGTGAGAGAGAACGAGAGAGAGAGAGAGAGAGAGAGAGAGAGAAGGGGTGGTGTGGTAGGTGAAGGAGAGAGAGGAAGGAGGAATGTTTCTCTGTGCGTGTGTGTGCTTTCAACATTCCATTTATTTTATTTTTTTTTTATTATCGACGAAGAAGAACCATATAACTCCATTAAATATATCGAGACACCCTTTGGGCCTCGGGCGAATTCACTTCCTACACTAAGGTTCTATTGAATTAGTAGAAGAGTTACGCCTGTAGTATGAACATTACTATCCGTCTCTGGAGGTATCTGCCCGCGATCATGCTATCAGGAAAACTTTGGAAAGCACGTCATATCTTACACGGAGAAGGCTTTAATAGTTAGGTAATGACCCCAGCCTGGCGGGTCCTGAAAATGGGATGCGACAGGAATTTGGCGGCAACGGGGGACAGCACTTTTAATGAAGCTTTCACTCCCAGGGAATTTGTCTCTGAAAATTGGAGAGGCAAAGTGTCTCTTGTTGTGGGTTCATAGTGGTGGTGGTGGTGATGATAGTGGTAGGTGGTGGGTGGTTGGTGGTGATGATGTTGGTGGTGGTGGTGGTGGGGGTAGTGGTGGTGATGATGTTGGTGGTGGTGGTGGTGGGGGTAGTGGTGGTGATGATGTTGGTGGTGGTGGTGGTGGGGGTAGTGGTGGTGATGATGTTGGTGGTGGTGGTGGTGGTGGTGGTGGGGGGGGGTAGTGGTGGTGATGATGTTGGTGGTGGTGGTGGTGGGGGTAGTGGTGGTGATGATGTTGGTGGTGGTGGTGGTGGGGGTAGTGGTGGTGATGATGTTGGTGGTGGTGGTGGTGGTGGTGGTAGTGGTGGTGATGATGTTGGTGGTGGTGGTGGTGGTGATAATAGAATGGTCATGGTCGTAGTATAGTGACAAAACCCCACTAACTATCACCATAAAACTTAAACACACACACACCTCCCCAAGTTACTCTATCCTATCCTATCCTCCATGTCAAGGCTTCACTCTCTACATTCCTATATAGCAGAGTCTCCTATAATTTTAGCCTTCCCAGATAACATTACATTCTAGGTCACCACTATCCCTCTCCGCCCCTCCTCGCCCATCCTCGCCCATCCCCTCCTCCCTCCTCCCCGTCCCTCCTCACCTCCTCCCCGCCCTCCCTCCTCCAGAAGACCTAACCAAGAGGATCCACAACTGGCGTCTTTACAAGGACTCATGGCTGCCTTTGAGCTATACGACCTCCTTAACTTGTAAAATAGTATTACTGTTTACATCTCAACAAACCTGAATCTCCGGCAACGTCCTCGATTCGTCACTTTGTTTTAATCCGTTTTATCTCTCGGTTACAAAACTAATCTCCTTCAAGTTCTTAGAGATCATGTGTTTGTTTTTCTACGTCCGGTTTTCATATGCTAATAAGACGTAGGCTTGACTTGGTTAATATCTAGCCATCTTTCTGCTTAGAATTTACAATCCTAGCCATCCTTCTAGGTAGAAATCACAGTCCTAGCCATCCCTAGCCATCCTCTCTAGCTAATGGTTTCCTTGATCTCGTGAGTGCACATCTCTGGGGTGTTTGCTCAAACTTGTTCATTACTGCTGGCAACACTCCCTCGGTTTCTCTAAAAGATTCCCAGTTTTTTTCTTTTTCTTGGTTTTATATTTATTTTTTTCGTTTTTTATGGATATGCAATATTTTTTTTTCGGTGATATTTCTGGATATTTTTTTTTCTGTTTGGAATCTTAAAAAAGACTATAGACTCTAGGTCTTTTGTAAATGTGTGTGTGTGTGTGTGTGTGTGTGTGTGTGTGTGTGTGTGTGTGTGTGTGTGTGTGTGTGTGTGTCTCTATCTCATCTTGCCTTTACACACACACACTCTCTCTCTCTCTCTCTCTCTCTCTCTCTCTCTCTCTCTCTCTCTCTCTCCTCATCTTCATCATCTTCCTCACTCACCTTCAGTAACCTCGTCGTTGAAATGCCCGACGTGGAACTCAGAGAAGGTGACTTGGATGATGTCCCCGTGAGTTCTGCCGATGGCGGTGAAGGTGAGGATGCATTTGAACCCGTCAGAAAGTGAGGTGCTCCCTAGAAGGATCAGCGGGTTGGAAGCAGCTGGTGGAGGTCCTGCGCGGGATGCTGGAGGAGCCGGTACTTCTAGTTGGTATGTGTGGTCCACGTAACCGTAGAAGGTCCGATTACACACTGAATGGGGGAGAGAATGAAAGGGAATGAGTGGGTGGTTGAGTACGGTGGGTGGGGGAGTAGAGTGAGTGAGTGGGGTGGGTGGGTGGGTGAGGTAGGGAAATGGAGGAGTAAGAGGGAGGGACGGAGAGAAGGACGGGGAAGAGGGAGGAAGATTCAGCTATAGACACATTTATATATACACATAAATATATACCGTGTGTGTGTGTGTGTGTGTGTGTGTGTGTGTGTGTGTGTGTGTGTGTGTGTGTGTGTGTGTGTAGACTCGAGGAATGATGTAAACAATGCAAAAATATAATAAAAATCAAATTAAAAACTAAAATATAAAACTTCAAATGCCACTGATCCAAAACACAAGCTTAAAAGGTTAGAAAAACTATTATACTCTCCATCTCACTATTGTTTGTCCCACCGAGAGTCTCAAGAAATCCGGGAATAACTTCAATTTGGAGTTTGTAAAAGTTTGTATCCAATGTCTAGGGGAATGAACCTGACTACTGAGGAGGAAAAGTGGGAGAGGGAGTCCACTGTAGTATGCAAATGATTGTTGCTTCCTATCTCTGCCCAGCTGTTTGTCTTCCCTTGTGTGTGAGAGAGAGAGAGAGAGAGAGAGAGAGAGAGAGAGAGAGAGAGAGAGAGAGAGAGAGAGAGAGAGAGAGAGAGAATGGTATAAGGGAAAAGCAAACGGGGAGAAAAAGAAGAAGTCAACAACACCAATAATAATAATAATAATAATAATAACAGCTGTAAAACCACCACCACCACCACCACCACCACCACCAACAACAACAACAACAACAACAACAACACCACCACCACCACCACCACCACCACACAACAACAACAAACAACAACAACAACAACAACAACAACAACAACAACAACAGCATCAACAAGCCCTCCATCAAAGCGGCAGAAAACTTAATGTCTTGGAGTCCTCACTTACCCTCATCTGCATATAGACTAATTTACATATTTTATAACCGAGGCAGCAACATATTTTCAACTTAATATTCAAGGTTAAGTCAGGCCAATAAAGTGAGACTTAGTTTATAACACGTAGTGAAGGTAAATGGAACACAGATGATAAAAGAGAATAAAGGAGAGAAGGGGGAATAATTATAGCTGAGGAAAATTATTGCATGTATGACTCCCGAATGATAGAGAGATATAATGAGTCTCGTGATCTCGTGAGGCTTCAGGGGCGGAGAGACTCATTTGTCATTTCGTCATAGTGTGTATGTTTGTGTTTATGGGGCAGGGAGGGTATAAAGGGAGAGTGTGGGGAGAAAGGGAGAGGCTGCAAGAGAATGAGAGGGAGATATATATATAGAAAGACAGAGTTAATACAGACAGATGTGCAGAGAGATAGAGAGTGAGAGGTGGCAGGCAGACAGATAAACAGACATACACACAGACAGACAGAGAGACAGACAGACAGACAAATCAAAAATAATAAATTCTAAATGTTCCTGATCTTCAAGCAACCCTCTTTCCTTTGTGGCTCACGTAAACCAATTATACAAGACTCAGGCCTCCTCTTACCAGCAGATTGTGAGCTAAGACCATCTCAGAGTCGACGCTTTTTACCATATAAGTGAGATAATTCTATATTGTCTCAGAACATCACTTAAAGATTGTATCAATACAGGCTGGTATGTTGTGTTACTCCATCTTTGTATCGGGGTTTACGTGGAACCAGATAGATAGATAGATAGATATATAGATAATTGACTTAAGATTTAGTGTTACGGGCGTGTGTGTGGGCAGGCTTGGGTGTGTGCGGGCGCGTGGGTGTAGGTGCGCGTGAGTATGGACGGGCGTGGGTGTGGTGTGAGCGGGCGTGAATGCAGACTGGCGTGGGTGCGAGTGGGCGTCGGTGCAAGCGGGAGTAGATGTTGACGGGCGTGGGTGGGGGCAGGCGTGGGTGCGGGTTAGAGTAGGAGTGGGTGGGTATGGGTATGCGTGAGTGGGTGTGCATGGGGGTGCGTAGGTATGCGAGGGTGAGCATGGGCAGACGTAGAGGCGGGCAAGCGTGGGTGTGGGTGGGCTTGAAATAATCAGTAAAGAGCCACGGGACTCTCTGAATATATTTGACTCACGAATGACGCAGAGAAGAGCCACCAGAGTGAGAGTGCTAGGGGGGGGGGGTAAGGAAGAACAGGAGATGAATAAGGAGAGAGATAAGAGGATAGTGTGTGTGTGTGTGTGTGTGTGTGTGTGTGTGTGTGTGTGTGTGTGTGTGTGTGTGTGAGGAAAATAGGGAAAGAGAATGAAAGAAATATGTAAATGGGGAGAAAATAAAGAATGGGAAGATAAAGAATGGGGAGAATATGAAGAATGGGGAGAAGATGTAGAATAGAAGGTGGAAGCAGCATGGGTTATGAGGGCGAGAGATTTATGAGGTAGAGTTTTTATAGGCCTCGGGTGCTGCTGTGTAAGTCCTGGGAGGAGGTTGGGCAGGAGGAGGAGGCTGGGCAGGAGGAGGAGGAGGAGGTTGGGCAGGAGGAGGAGGAGGCTGGGCAGGAGGAGGAGGAGGAGGCTGGGCAGGAGGAGGAGGAGGAGGCTGGGCAGGAGGAGGAGGAGGCTGGGCATGAGGAGTAGGAGGCTGGGCAGGAGGAGGAGGAGGAGGTTGGGCAGGAGGAGGAGGAGGCTGGGCAGAAGGAGGAGGAGGAGGCTGTGAAATGCGAGAGAGCAAGAGATAAACTTTGGGACAGATAAAAATAAAGAAGATATACGAACACAATGAACAAGCCAAATATTAAAAATAAAATTTGAAAAAAAAAAAAACTGAATTATAAAAACACAAGGGAGAGAAAATAAATGCAGTATAATAACGAATAAAGACGAGGGGGGGAAGAAACAAAAGACGATAATAAAGATGAAGTTCGATACAGGATTGAAAGATGAAGACTGAGGCAGAAAACTGAAGGACCGTGTAATGAGGTAGGGGGGGGGGGAAGGGAGGAGGAAGACCGAGCGAGATATGGGTGGTGAAGAGGAGAAGGAAGAAAAAGAATAGGAGGAGTATAATAAAGAAAGCAATAGAGAAAGTTGGCGAAAAAAGTATAAAAAAGCAAACCAGAATATATAGTTGGAGAAAATTGGAAAGAAAGTATCCAGAATAAGAAAGTGCTTGAGAAAGTTGAAGAAAGTGTATTGTAAAAAAAAAGAAAGCAAAAGAGAAAGTTTGAGAGAAAGTATCCAAAAAAGAAAGCCCGAGAGAAAGTTGGAGAGAAAACGGAGTCAGCAGTCTCCAAGGGTGTTCCCTCTGGTGTGGGGACGTGGGAGATCGATACCCAATATCACCAGATTCTCAAACACTTCATTTTAATTTCAAACTTCTGAATAGATTCTGAGCGGTGGTGGGAAATATTTCTCACCGTCCACAGAGAGAGAGAGAAAAAAATGAGAAAGAGAGAGTGCAAGAGTGTGAGAGAGAGAGAGAGAGAGAGAGAGAGAGAGAGAGAGAGAGAGAGTGGAGAAGAGAGACCGAGACAGTTCTTACTCTCTCTCCCTCTCTCTCTTTCTCTCTCTTATACATTATGAAACACCACATCGGGTTATCAGCTGCACGTGAACACACTAACTTTTGTACCATTATTGCCTCTCGTAGTGGCTCAGGGAAGATGTCTCAACGCAGAGACATAAAATTATCTAAACTACCTATGAGAGATAATGCAAACAACTCGCGATACATAGGGAAACGCAAATAATCCGTGAGACAAAAATTTTAAAGAAAACGAGATATAAATAATGTAAACAGCTCGTGAGACATAAAATACTCTAAACAACCCGTGAGACATAAAATACTCTAAACAACCCGTGAGACATAAACTACTGTAAGCAACCCGTGAGACATAAAATACTGTAAGCAACCCGTGAGACATAAAATGCAAAGATCAAGACGTAGAAATAATTAAACCAGGGATAAAGACATAAACAAAAGGCCGGAGCAACAAAATACATAAAGTAACTCAGAAAACATATGAACTACCACCACAAAAAAAAAGGAAAAACATGAGGAAAGTTGAGGCATAAAATATGAATGAGCTCGGGGCCATAAAACATGGGAATAATCACATCAAGGTAGCGTGAGAGAGCTTAACCAAAGGCCCATAGGGAGTAGACGTTCAGGTGTTGCGTGATGTATGTATGTATGTATGTATGTATGTATGTATGTATGTATGTATGTGTGTATGTATGTGTGTGTGTGTGTGTGTGTGTGTGTGTGTGTGTGTGTGTGTGCTCACAAGAAACATATGTAGATATTTTCTCTTCTCTCTCTTTTTTTCCTTCATTGTTTTCTATCTCTCTGTCTCTTTGTTTATTTGCCTGTATTTATTGACATTATCTCTCTCTCTCTCTCTCTCTCTCTCTCTCTCTCTCTCACTTACATATTCAGCCCAAGAAATATATTCCTCTCCGCTTAACTCTATATACCGAAATATATTGTGAACTGTCAGGTTGATTCCTATGTAAATATAAGTAGAAAATTCCTTTATATATAAAAAAAAACTTGATTGATAATTCAACTAGAGGATGAAGAAGAGCTTAACTGCCTTGTAACCCAATTGATGAATGGCGCTGATGCTCGTGAATAGGCAATCAGCGTCGACTGGAACTTGAATATAGAAAAATGTTGTCCAGTCCGCCTCGCTGTGTAACACCCACCTCCGACTCTCTAGTACTCGTGGATTTAACTATAGATGTACTTTTAGTAAATTTATATATATATATTTATTTACATATCTATACACATTCTCAAATAACTTCTACTATTATTATTACTCTTTTTTTTCTCTCCAGGAACTACAACAACTGCAATAGAAACTCGTCCATGTGTGTCAACTGGGAAAAAAAATCTTATTCATTTCTTCTTCAAAAGCTCTTAGGAAAAAAAAAGTTATGCCGGGATCTTGAGGAGTATTAGAAGCTGTCACGTGGAACTGGGTCCTCGTCGGGAGTTTGAGGGAGTTAGTGGTTATATCGGAGTAATGGTCATGTGGAGGTGGATGACTGGCCTGGTGGTGGAGGTGGATGACTGCTAGTGGAGGTGGTGGAGTTGGCTGGGTCTAGTGGTAGAGGAGTGAGGGAGTAATGGAGGTGACTAATTGACCTTGTGGTGAGGAAAAGGGAGAGAAAGCGTGTTGGAGAAATTGGTGAAAAAAGTTGGAGATTTTGATAGATTTTTGGTAGTATGGTTGAGTGAACACAAGACATGAAGACTCAACATAAAGAAATGGATTAAAACTTGTGATTAATGAGTGAAAAAAGAGACACAGATTGAGAAAGATAGAAAGTGATAAAGAGAGATAGGGAACAAGTAAAGAAAGATAGACATATAAAGATAAAAGATACTATTAAGTTACAGATACAAAAATTAATATTTCTCACCTGAACAGCCTGGAGGTTCATCAGAATAGTCTGTACAATGAGCCACACCATCACAGAAATGGCTGAGTGAGACACATCCTCCACCGTCCTCACAAGAATACTCGGAGATGTCACAAGCGGAGGCCCCAGCGCTCACCACCCCCAGCAGGAGGAGAGGACCTGTGGGACCTCCTGCTAGCACTACTAACATCACCACCACCAGGAACTGTACCACGGGGGCCTCACCTCCCCGTCGACCTCTCTCTCTGACACTTCCCATCTTCACCACTGTAAACAACAAGACAAAAAGATTAAGTTAGTTTAGTGTTGTTAATTACATGAATAATGAATAAAGGAACACGTTAATATTTTTACTTTGCCAATTTTTCCAATTCTATTTCATAAACATATTTTATTACTCCATCATAATACACCTTTTAGCATAAACAATAAACACGTGCTGAAAATTCTACAATAATAACAGTAATAACGATTTAATACACAACTCGTAAAACACACTTTGCACTTCTGACTCACAACAAAATAGCACTTTGACAATGATTAATTACCAGCTCATTGGCAAACAAACTCTTGAACTACTTGATGATAGCATATGATAGAGTTAATGAGTACAAGGGGGCGTTATAAGCACCTCTCATTAACCCCGCTTAACACACTCCGCTTACGTGGGATAACAATATTTTATGGTATGAATTTTGTCATTAGTATTGTGTATACGACTATGTTGCCCCCAAGGGTTATTATCGTGTTTTATCTTTCTCTTTTCTTTAGTTTTTTATACTCAACACACACACACACACACACACACACACACACACACACACACACACACACACACACACACACACAACACCCTCCCCCCCCACACACACAACACCCCCCACACACACACAAGCAAATCAGCTTCTGTCACTCACAATTTACAAAGGATTATGATGATTAGGTGAAACTTTGTCCCGTGTCGTTAATATTTCCGAGGAAAGGAGAGGATGGAGAGGAAGAGGTGGATAGGAGGGAGGGAGAAGGAATATGAAAAAGAAGCGAGAAAGAACTAACAGGGGGGGGGGGGAGAGAAAGGGAAGGGTGGAGGGAGAAATAAGGAAGAGGAGAAGGGGGGGAGGAATATGAGAACTAAGAAGAGGAGAAGGAGAAAGTGAGGAAAAGGAAGAAAGGAAGAGAAAGGAGGAAAAGGGAGACAAAAAGAGAGATAGGAAAAAGAGAGAAAGGAGGAAGATAGAAGGCAGGATGAGACGGATTTTTTTTATGGGTAGCCGTGGCCAGTTGGGCTTACCAGTTAATATTTTCTCTTTCTTTTTTTTTACGCCAGAAGTCTTGATCAAAGACCTTTGTCCCTCACCCCATTTTTCCTTTAGGTCTTACAGCAGCCCAAATTACAAGACACCCCCCACCTCCCTATCCTTAAAGACCTAACACCTTTCCATCTTTTTTTACCACTAAGACCATTCCCTCTTTATTACCCATAAGACCTAAGACCCCCCCTAAGATCGTTTTAACCCCAAGACCGTAAAACCTTTTAAGACCCCTAGAGGACACCCCAAACCCCAAAGGTCCCCAAAGACCACATCCAGAACGTCCCTAAACTCCCAATAGTGCGTATAATTTCTGTGGCGGCCGTAAGAGAGACATCCCAAGTTGGGTTTATCACTCTGGGGGATTTGTTTTACTACCTAACTTAAGATCGTCTTACCTCCCACCATCCTCCTCACCATCCACACCATCTTCTGCTTACTCATCCCTTCTTCCTCTTCCTCTTTAGTATTTCTCTCTCTCTCTCTCTCTCTCTCTCTCTCTCTCTCTCTCTCTCTCTCTCTCTCTCTCTCTCTCTCAGCCATGTAGGGATTTCTCAAAGAGGAAACATGGAGTCAAGGAAGCCAAGGGCGCTATACTATTTCCGGTCGAGTTTTTTTCCCCCCTCACAATAAATGCCGCTTTAGTATTATCCGGTGGTGTGGTTTTTTAAGGGGTGTTCAATATATCCGTTAAGAGTTCTTATTTTAGTGTAGTCTGTCTGTCTGTCTGTCTTTGCCTCTGTCTTTCTGTCTATTCGTATCTGTCTTTATCTCTCTCTCCCTCTCTCTCTCTCTCTCTCTCTCTCTCTCTCTTTCTCTCTGTTTGTCCCTCCCAAAATCCATAACTCCTCCTCCTCTCCAAAGAGTCTCAAGCCATAACTTAAACCCTCCATGAACTTTGACCTTCCGTATCATAATGGCACTTGAGATGCTCGTTAAGTTCATATTCTTTCAAAGTTTAAGTTAAGTTCCTCGTAAAACTTGTTCTTTCTCATCCATAAGTTCCTCAAGGGTTTCAAAATCACCATATTAAGCTTTAAGACACGTTTCTTCTCCACAAAGCTTAAAAAAATACAGTTTCCTTCCTCGACACCTTGAAGTCTAGGTTCCTTTCTCAAGAGATGTGAGAGATCCCCTCCTCCTCCTCCTCCTCCTCCTCCTCCTCCTCCTCCTCCTCCTCCTCCTCCTCCACTCCACCCACCACTTCTTCTCCTCCTCCTCCTCCTTCTCCTCCTTTTCCTATTTCCCACAAAGTTCAGAGACGTTTCTTACTCTTTTTAGGTCGATCATTCCTTACGTCTCTTCCTGCCTACAAATGATATTCTTACTGATACACCCCCCTCCCTCCCCCCCCCCCCCCACACACATACACCAACTAAGAAACAAAACACATATCCTGAAGAGGTATCTATGGACGCTGCTGTGACTATATGAGACCAAACCTGACCTTACCAGACCAGACCAAGGAACAGCAGGCAAGGCAAGACAAGACCAGACCAGGAAAAAACAAAGAAGACCACACTAGACCATAGTACACCACACTAGACCAGACAAGATACTAAGGTTTGGCTTTTGGTATAACCCAAGATATATTAGTGCACTTTTTCCAGCTGTCGCCGCCAACCAGAGCTTAAGAGGGAGGAGACAGTACATTGCAGCCCCAGTCCAGTCTTTCACCTCTGATATATTAGTCCAGAGTCTCTGTCCCTAACTGAAACATTAACCGTACCCTAGGAATGGTGAGTTACAGGCCAGGAGCGTTAGTTACAGAGACGAGATGGTGAGTTACAGGCAAGGATGGTGAGTTACAAGCAGTGATGGCAAGTTACAGAGACGAGATGGTAAGTTACAAGCAAAGATGGTGAGTTACAGGCAGTGATGGCAAGTTACAGAGACGAGATGGTGTGAGTTACAGGCAAGGATGGTGAGTTACAGGCAGTGATGGCAAGTTACAGAGACGAGATGGTGAGTTACAGGCAAGGATGGTGAGTTACAGGCAGTGATGGCAAGTTACAGAGACGAGATGGTGAGTTACAGGCAAGGATGGTGAGTTACAGGCGGGGATTATACAGGATGCGGTATGGGATTCCCTGGTCGGCTCTTGTGGATTTACTTGGTGGATTTAGGAATCTCCCGACGTTGTGGCAGAAAAATCCAAGTGTCTTATATATATACAGAGTGTCTCAAATACACACACACTGCCTTACAGCTTTTCGTGGAGAGTCTGTAAAGGTTTGTATTTAAAGGGCATTGTCCTCTCGTTCATTTCACACATCAACAAGTAAGGACAATGCTGTTTTATTACGATCTCCATGTAAATCTGCCAGTCTGTTTGTATACATATATTTTTAGACATTATGTGCACGCGCGTGTGTGTGTGTGTGTGTGTGTGTATAGCATTGGATCCCTTGTAGATTGCTTTAGTTTAATAAGATATACTGGAGAAATGTGTTATTTTAGTGTTATGCGATAGATAAATATATTCTTATCTTTTATGATTAATCAAGAAATTCCCTGATAGGATATTTGATACCATGAGTTACCACTGATGAAGTAACTGAATTCCATCCTCTGTATTGTTGACAACCTTTCAATTCACATATTCAGAAGAGGATTCTATTTACACTATCTATACCCGCTTTATCTGGCCAGAGAAAGAGGATCAGACACCAAGAAAAAGGCATCAGAATGGAGATATTCCTTAATGGATTTTGAGGTCTTTGATAGTCGGCTCTTGATCTTCTTATTCATTTCCTCTGGTGGGATCCGATCCTTTAATATTCCCATTGAATATCATGCAAATAGATATTAGAAAACAGCTGCAACAAGCACTAAAAACGAAACGAAAAAAACTGAAAAAAACAAAACGAACAAGTGTAGTATTCTCCATGTTGTATGTATCATGAGTTAATTACAATGATTTTAAGTATATTAACAGGTAATGATAGACACTGAGGTAGTAATGTGTTATACTGGAGAGTTATATATACAGCAGTTAAGGTGTGAAGTGGTCATAACAGCTACAGAACAGAGAGGAAATAGTGAAACAAAAATCTATTCCAGAAAGCAAAAGAGGAAAATACACAAACACACGAATTTGGATCGTAATAATTCATTAACGTTTGATTAAAAATAAACCAGTTGAGAAATGATTAAGCCCCGCTGAGTGACAGGTGAATCACTATCTTCATAATTTGGTTAGTGACGCTGCGTCGGTCATGAAGCATAACGACTAATAGGAAGATATTATCTGCACCAAAAGATAAATTATTTACCATTGATGCGTCAAATAGGAGTCAAGATATAACACACACACACACCGGGAGAAGACCTTATGCCTTCAATAACTCCTCCAGGTCAAGATTTATATAGGAGATGTAGTCGATAAATGTCAACTATTATTGGTGCACTCTATCGGCCCAGGGAGAGTGTGGTTATTGGCCCGAGTCGACAGCCCTTAATGTTTACTCATCGTCATCCTCGGCATCGTCATTAACATTAGCGTCATTATAATGTATTTCGTAAATGTTGTGTTTTTTTCTACTGTCATTATCAGTGTCGTCATTATTATGGGTGTCTCTTATTGGTGTATTTCACTCTCTCGTCATCATCATCGTCGGTATCAGTGGTCATTATCATTATTATCGGTAAGAGAAGTTTTAAATTATCATTACTATCATTAGCATCAACATTATCATCATCATCATCATCATCATCATCATCATCATCATCATCATTTTGAAATAGCATTAAAATATATCTAAAATGGCTCCAATGTCCAGTACAGTTCACGACACTAAGGAATTTCGAGGCCACTAGATAGTGTTGCTGAAAAGTGGCCTGGACTGTACAGCCAAAATCACCTGTAAAATACATAATTATAATAATGATAATATATCTCTATACTATGTCTTGAAAGATAGTGTTTTATTACAGTATATCTATAATTTTACATTGATGAAAAAGACACAAATATGGAGGGGTATCTAAACATAATTATCTTCTCTCGGTAAATTACCTAATCAAACACATTTCAACTATATAAAAACACAAATTTATGTCACTAGAAATCTTCAAAGCTTGTGTGTAACTCAACCATCCAGTCATAATTCCAAGGATCTTAGACATCCAAACTCTGGAGAATTTACTGACCCGTTGACCAGGAATCCGGAATTATGACAGAGAAAGACCTAAACGAGACAACATGCATTCGTGTTTACAACTGGAGAAAAAGCAGGAGTTTCTGCACCATTACTCTCCCTCTCTGCCTCATGGTACAAGAGGTCGAGCGCCCTCCCAATGCAAGACAACTAAATCAGAAATATTTCTCCATCTGGGCGTGTTATCTGAATGTAAATAACACATGGATATACACACACACATACTAAACACACTACTACTACTACTACTACTACTACTACTACTACTACTACTACTACTACTACTACTACTACTACTACTACCGGCGACAGTAATTATATCCCCATTAAAAATAGGAAGAAACAAAAAAAAAAAAGAAAGATCAAAAAGAATATAACAAGAAGAAAAGACAAATATACTCATCCCAACAACCAATCAGAAGTCTTCATTACAAGGATTGGCCAATGATATCGCTTAGGGGTAACGCTAGTGGTCTGCTGTACTGCATAAATACTAACACGTGTATGGAATGTCTCCCGCTGTCCCCTATGTAATGCTGTTGATAAGGCAGTTGGGGGTGTTTCATTGGAGATAGAGATAAAGAGAGATAAAAAGAGAGGCGTGGGAGAAGAGAGAGAGAGATAGAGAGAGGCGCTGGAGAAGAGAGAGAGAGAGAGAGGCGTGGGAGAGAGAGTCATCTTTACACATCATACACACAATGAAACAGACATTTACACAGTACAGTCTGCAGCATCAACACGGTAATAGGATATGAAGTCTATGAGCCACTGTTTGCCCGGTTGTCTTGCCGGATATCTTCCTGTTTACCTGTCTGTCGGATGTCTGCTTGTCTACCTATCTGCCGATCAACTACAATCCTTTCTGAATATGTATCTGCTTGTCTGCCTGTCTGTTTGCCGGATGCCTGCCAGCTACCGGTAAGTGGTTGATATAGCTTTTTCTGGAGCCGGATGCATTACCATAACAAAAGGTCCGACTGGATAATACCCGAGCTCCGGGTTTACGGTGCCACTCGTCTTGCCGGTGATGCCAAGTGCCACCATTAATATATGAGTGCCACCCTTACTATATGAGTACCACCCTTGGTATATGAGTACCACCCTTAACGCATGAGTACTACCCTTAACATATGAGTGGCACCCTTAGTATATGAGTGCCACCTTAAATTTCAGTGCCATCTTAAATATACGCTACCCGGCTATCGTAGGGAGAATAAAAATCAGTAACCGGATGAAATAAAACCGGTCGACTCGAAAACCGTGATCCTTGTCCCGCAGTGTTAACCGGAATGGCCGGATGCGGGTGACTGGATAGTAGGGACATCTTGCCTTCAATTTATTTGGAATATGTCTGTGTTTTCTCTTGTTTTTAAAGATTTGTCAATTTGGTCTCGTTATGTGTGAGTGTGTGAGTATACAGTATTTAAATGGCATCCCTCCTAAAATAATTTTTCTCTCCACCAACTCCCCTTCCCCTATCATCCCTATCCCCCCCCCCTCCCCCTCCCCTCTTTCCCCCCCTCCGTCCTCCATACAATAAAAAAAAACTTCGCCAGAGGAAACAAAGAAAGTTTGGGGAAGTAAAAAAGAAAAAAGAAATGAGAAGGTGAAGACAATCTGAGGAGGATAATCGAAGCTAAAACTCATGAATGCCAACCAAGCGAATTTTCTCATCAGCCTGAACTTATAATAATGAAACTTTCCTTATTAACGTCCCCCACAGTACGGAGTGAGAGAGAGGGGGGGGGGGAGGGAGAGAGAGGGAAGTGGAGGGAGGAATAGCGGCGCGAACAGGGGCCCTGTCAATGGGGCAGTGGCGCCACCAGGTGCCCTTCCAGGAACAGCGGCGCTACCAAGGACTTTCCTTAGGGGAAGCAGCGCCCAGGGACCCTCCCAGAGGAGGTGGCGCTCCCAGGGAAACTGGCACCCCCAGGGGCCCTCCCACGAGCGGCGGCGACCCAGAGGCCCCTGTTAGGAGTGCTGCAACCGCCAGGGACCCTCCAGAGGAGGTGGCGCCCACAGGGGTTCTGCCGGGGGGGGGGGGGGGGGGATGGCGCCCACAGGGGCCCTGCCAGGGGCAGTGGTGTTTCCAGAAGCCCTGCCAGGGGCGGTGGCACCTCCAGGGGCCCTGTCAAAGACAGTAGCGCCCCCAGGTGCGGCGGCGATCCCAGGGGCCCTGTCAGGAGTGGTGGTACCTGGAGGGCCTCTGTGGGCGCCGCCGCAATTGGGAGAGTCCCTGGGAACGCTGATGCCACTGACAGGCCCCTTGTAGTCGTCAGCGCGCCTGAGAGGACTCCTGGGTTCGCTGCCATCCCTGCGAGGGCCCCTAGGGTACCGACGGCCCTGGGAGGGGTCCTGGGGATGCCGCCAATTCTGGGAGGGCCTTAGGGATTGCCGCCACTCCTGAGAGGGCCCCTAGAGTCGCCGCCGCCATTGGGAGGGCTGCTAGGGCCGCTGCATCCCCATGGAGGATTCCTGGTGGAGCGGCCGTCCCTGGGAGGGCCCCTGGGACGCCGCCACCCATGGGGACGCCGCCTCACCTAATAGGGCCCATAGGGGCGCCAGCGCTTCTGTGAAAACCCCTGGCGGCGCAACCGGCCCTCGGCGGGTCCCTGGGAGCGCCACCGCCCCTGGGACGACGGTTGGGGGCGCTGTCGCCCAAGGGAAGGCCCTTCGGGACATTGCCACCTCTTGGAGGGCCCCCGCCACTCCTGGGAGGGCCGCTGTGGATTACGACGCCACTGGGAGGGACCCTGACGGCTCCGCTACCCCTGGGAGGGTCCTTGTAGGCACTGGGGCCCCTGCAAAAGACCCTAAAAAGAACCTGGGGTCGTTGCCGACCCTGTGGGGCTCCTGAAGGCCCCGCTACCCCTGAAAGGGCTACTGCGGGCGACGCCTCCCCTAGGAGGGCCGCTTGGGGAGCTGCCACTTTTGGAAGGGTCCTTGTTGTTGCTCCCGTCCCTGCAAGGGCCCCTGGGGATACTGCCAAAAATGGGAGGTACACTGGGACTGCCACCGGCTCTGAAACGTCCCCTGGGGCGCCAATGGGAAGGACCGTGTGTACACCAATACCCCTCGGGGGGTCCCTAGGGGCGCTGCAACTCATATAGCAAATGGGAGGGCCCCAGGGGGCACTATCCCTTTAGGGCCCTAGGGGGTACTTGTTTTCCTACTATTAAGATCACTGGAAGATATGACGTTAATTAAATACACTGCTCATCACATTTCCAGTACCATCGCACCATGAAAAATGTAAAGGAGAATAAATATACCAACAGGAAAACATAAGTTGGGGTGTTGTGCTGACTGAACACTCTGTTCCCCTATTGGCTGTTATTTGGTTGCTTTATCCACCAATTGCAGTTAGGTAAGTAATTACTGGACTTATCCACTAGGCATGACACCTGTCAGAGGGCCCCTGGGGGAAATGCCATCCCTGGGAGGGCCTTTAGGGGCTCCGGCGCTTCTGGGAAAACCCCTGGCGGCTCAACCGGCCCTGGGCGGGTCCCTGAGGGCGGCACCGGCCCTGGGATGATCCTTGGGGGCGCTGTCGCCCAAGGAAGGACCCTTGGGGTCGTTGCCGCCTCTTCGAGAGCCCACGTAACTCCTGGGAGGGCCCTTGCGGATTATGACGCCCCTGGGAGGGACCCTGACGGCTCTGCCACCCCTGGGAGGGCCCTTGGGGGCGCCAGGGCCCCTGAAAAAGATCGTGAAAGGGAACTTGGGATCGTTGCCAACCCTGTGGGGCTCCTGGAGGCTCCGACACCCCTGGAAGGGCCCCTGCGAGCGCCGTCTCCCCTAGGAGGGCCCCTTCGGGCGGTGCCACCTTTGAAAGGGTCCCTGTTGTTGCCCCCGTCCCTGTAAGGGCCCCTGGGGATGCTGCCACACATGGGAGGTACACTGGGACCGCCACTGGCTCTGAAAAGTCCCCTGGGCGCCAATGGGAGGGACCCTGTGTGCACCAATACCCCTCAGGGGGCCCATAGGGGTGCTGCAACTGGTACAGCAAATGGGAGGGCCCCAGGGGGCACTGACTTTTTAGGGCCCTAGGGGGGACTTGTTTTCCCACTATTTAGATCACTGGGAGATATGACGTTAAATGAATACACTGCCTATCACATTTCCAGTACCATCGCATCATGAAAAATGTAAAGGAGATTAAATATCCAACAGGAAAACATAAGTTGGGGTGTTGTGCTGACTGAACACTCTGTTCCCCTATTGGCAGTTATTTGGTCGTTTATCCACCAATCACAGTTAAGTAAGTAAATTACTGGACTTATGCACTATGTATGACACCTTTTAGAGGGCCCCTGGGAGAGGTGCCACCCCTTGGAGGATGTTTGGGGTCGCTGTCGCCCAAGGGAGGGCCCTTGGAGTCGTTACCGCCTCTTGGAAGGCCCCTGTCACTACTAGGAGGGCCCCTGTGGATTACCACGCCCCTGGAAGGGACCCTAACGGCTCCGCCACCCCTGGGAGGGCCCTTGTGGGCGCCGGGGCCCCTGGAAAAGCCCCTAAAGGGGATGCTTGGGGTAGTGGCCAACCCTGTGGAGCTCCTGGAAGCCCCGCCACCGCTGGAAGGGCCCCTGCGTGCGCCGCCTCCCCTAGGAGGGACCCTTGGGGCGCTGCCACCTTTGCAAGGGTCCCTGTTGTTGCCCCCGTCCCTGCAAGGGCCCCTGGGGATGCTGCCACACATGGGAGGTACAGTGGGACCGCCACCAGCTCTGAAAAGTCCCCTGGGCGCCAATGGGAGGGACCCTGTGTACATCAATACTCCTCGGGGGCCCCTAGCGAGCGCTGCAACTGATATGGCAAATGGGAGGGCCCCAGCTAGCACTGTCCTTTTAGGGCCCTAGGGGGTACTTGTTTTCCCACTATTTAGATCACTGGGAGATATGACGTTAAATAAATACACTGCCCATCACATTTCCAGTACCATCGCATCATGAAAAATGTAAAGGAGATTAAATATCCAACAGGAAAACATAAGTTGGGGTGTTGTGCTGACTGAACACTCTGTTCCCCTATTGGCTGTTATTTGGTTGCTTTATCCACCAATCACAGTTAAGTGAGTGATTACTGGACTTATGCACTATGTATTACAGCTTTTAGAGGGCCCCTGGGAGAGGTGCCACCTCTGGGAGGACGTTTGGGGTCGCTGTCGCCCAAGGGAGGGTCCTTGGAGTCGTTACCGCCTCTTAGAAGCCCCCGTCACTATTAGGAGGGCCCCTGTGGATTACCACGCCCCTGGAAGGGACCCTAACGGCTCTGCCACCCCTGGGAGGGCCCTTGGGGGCGCCGGGGCCCCTGGAAAAGCCCCTGAAGGGGATGCCTGGGGTAGTGGCCAACCCTGTGGAGCTCCTGGAAGCCCCGCCACCGCTGGAAGGGCCCCTGCGTGCGCCGCCTCCCCTAGGAGGGACCCTTGGGGCGCTGCCACCTTTGGAAGGGTCCCTGTTGTTGCCCCCGTCCCTGCAAGGGCCCCTGGGGATGCTGCCACACATGGGAGGTACAGTGGGACCGCCACCAGCTCTGAAAAGTCCCCTGGGCGCCAATGGGAGGGACCCTGTGTACATCAATACTCCTCGGGGGCCCCTAGCGAGCGCTGCAACTGATATGGCAAATGGGAGGGCCCCAGCTAGCACTGTCCTTTTAGGGCCCTAGGGGGTACTTGTTTTCCCACTATTTAGATCACTGGGATATATGACGTTAAATATATACACTGCCCATCACATTTCCAGTACCATCACATCATGAAAAATGTAAAGGAGATTAAATATCCAACAGGAAAACATAAGTTGGGGTGTTGTGCTGACTGAACACTCTGTTCCCCTATTGGCTGTTATTTGGTTGCTTTATCCACCAATCACAGTTAAGTGAGTGATTACTGGAATTATGCACTATGTATTACAGCTTTTAGAGGGCCCCTGGGAGAGGTGCCACCTCTGGGAGGACGTTTGGGGTCGCTGTCGCCCAAGGGAGGGCCCTTGGAGTCGTTACCGCCTCTTGGAAGGTCCCCGTCACTATTAGGAGGGCCCCTGTGGATTACCACGCCCCTGGAAGGGACCCTAACGGCTCCGCCCCCCCTGGGAGGGCCCTTGGGGGCGCCGGGGCCCCTGGAAAAGCCCCTGAAGGGGATGCCTGGGGTAGTGGCCAACCCTGTGGAGCTCCTGGAAGCCCCGCCACCGCTGGAAGGGCCCCTGCGTGCGCCGCCTCCCCTAGGAGGGACCCTTGGGGCGCTGCCACCTTTGCAAGGGTCCCTGTTGTTGCCGCCGTCCCTGCAAGGGCCCCTGGGGATGCTGCCACACATGGGAGGTACAGTGGGACCGCCACCAGCTCTGAAAAGTCCCCTGGGCGCCAATGGGAGGGACCCTGTGTACATCAATACTCCTCGGGGGCCCCTAGCGAGCGCTGCAACTGATATGGCAAATGGGAGGGCCCCAGCTAGCACTGTCCTTTTAGGGCCCTAGGGTGTACTTGTTTTCCTACTATTTAGATCACTGGGAGATATGGCGTTAAATAAATGCACTGCTCATCACATTTCCAGTACCATTGCACCATGAAAAATGTAAAGGAGATTAAATATCCAACAGGAAAACATAAGTTGGGGTGTTGTGCTGACTGAACACTCTGTTCCCCTATTGGCTGGTATTTGGTTGCTTTATCCACCAATCGCAGTTAGGTAAGTGATTACTGGACTTATCCACTATGTATGACACCTGTCAGAGGGCCCCTGGGAGAAATGCCACCCCTGGGAGGGCCTTTAGGGGCTCCAGCGCTTCTGGGAAAACCCAGGCGGCGCAACCGTCCCTGGGATGATGCTTGGGGGCGCTGTCGCCCAAGGAAGGACCCTTGGGGTCGTTGCCGCCTCTTGGAGGCCCCCGTCACTCCTAGGAGGGCCCTTGTAGATTATGACGCCCCTGGAGGGACCCTGACGGCTCTGCCACCCTTGGGAGGGCCCTTGGGGGTGCCAGGGCCCCTGGAAAAGACCGTGAAAGGGAACCTGGGATCGTTGCCGACCCTGTGGGGCTCCTGGAGGCTCCGCCACACCTGGAAGGGCCCCTGCGGGCGCCGTCTCCCATAGGAGGGCCCCTTGGGGCACTGCCACCTTTGGAAGGGTCCCTGTTGTTGCCCCCGTCCCTGCAAGGGCCCCTGGGGATGCTGCCAAACATGGGAGGTACACTGCGACCGCCACCAGCTCTGAAAGTCCCCTGGGACACCAATGGGAGGGACCGTGTGTACACCAATACCCCTCGAGGGGCCCCTGGGGCACTGCAACTCATGTGGCAAATGGGAGGGCCCCAGGGGGCAATGTCCCTTTAGGGCCCTAGGGTGTACTTGTTTTCCTACTATTTAGATCACTGGGAGATATGGCGTTAAATAAATACACTGCTCATCACATTTCCAGTACCATCGCACCATGAAAAATGTAAAGGAGATTAAATATCCAACAGGAAAACATAAGTTGGGGTGTTGTGCTGACTGAACACTCTGTTCCCCTATTGGCTGTTATTTGGTTGCTTTATCCACCAATCGCAGTTAGGTAAGTGATTACTGGACTTATCCACTATGTATTACAGCTGTCAGAGGGCCCCTGGGAAATGCCACCCTGGGAGGGCCTTAGGGCTCCAGCGCTCTGGGAAACCCTGGGGCAACCGTCCTGGGTGAGCTTGGGGGCGCTGTCGCCCAAGGGAGGGCCCTTGGAGTCGTTACCGCCTCTTGGAAGGCCCCCGTCACTATTAGGAGGGCCCCTGTGGATTACCACGCCCCTGGAAGGGACCCTAGCGGCTCTGCCCCCCCTAGGAGGGCCCTTGGGGGCGCCGGGGCCCCTGGAAAAGCCCCTGAAGGGGATGCCTGGGTAGTGGCCAACCCTGTGGAGCTCCTGGAAGCCCAGCCACCGCTGGAAGGGCCCCTGCGTGCGCCGCCTCCCCTAGGAGGGACCCTTGGGGCGCTGCCACCTTTGGAAGGGTACCTGTTGTTGCCCCCGTCCCTGCAAGGGCCCCTGGGGATGCTGCCACACATGGGAGGTACAGTGGGACCGCCACCAGCTCTGAAAAGTCCCCTGGGCGCCAATGGGAGGGACCCTGTGTACATCAATACTCCTCGGGGGCCCCTAGCGAGCGCTGCAACTGATATGGCAAATGGGAGGGCCCCAGCTAGCACTGTCCTTTTAGGGCCCTAGGGGGTACTTGTTTTCCTACTATTTAGATCACTGGGAGATATGGCGTTAAATAAATACACTGCTCATCACCTTTCCAGTACCACTGCACCATGAAAAATGTAAAGGAGATTAAATATCCAACAGGAAAACATAAGTTGGGGTGTTGTGCTGACTGAACACTCTGTTCCCCTATTGGCTGTTATTTGGTTGCTTTATCCACCAATCGAAGTTAGGTAAGTGATTACTGGACTTATCCACTATGTATGACACCTGTCAGAGGGCCCCTGGGAGAAATGCCACCCCTGGGAGGGCCTTTAGGGGCTCCGGCGCGTCTGGGAAAACCCCTGGCGGCGCAACCGGCCCTGGGATGATGCTTGGGGGGCGCTGTCGCCCAAGGAAGGACCCTTGGAGTCGTTGCCGCCTCTTGGAAGGCCCCCGTCACTACTGGGAGGGCCCTGTGGATTACCACGCCCCTGGAAGGGACCCTAATGGCTCCGCCACCCGTGGGAGGGCCCTTGTGGGCGCCGGGGCACCTGGAAAAGTCCCGGAAGGGAAAGCCTGGGGTAGTGGCCAACCCTGTGGAGCTCCTGGAAGCCCCACCACCACTGGAAGGGCCCCGGCGTGCGCCCCCTCCCCTAGGAGGGACCCTTGGGGCGCTGCCACCTTTGGAAGGGTCCCTGTTGTTGCCCCCGTCCCTGCAAGGGCCCCTGGGGATGCTGCCACACATGGGAGGTACAGTGGGACCGCCCCCCGCACTGAAAAGTCCCCTGGGGCGCCAATGGGAGGGACCGTGTGTACACCAATACTCCTCGGGGGCCCCTAGCGAGCGCTGCAACTGATATGGCAAATGGGAGGGCCCCAGCTAGCAATGTCCCTTTAAGGCCCTAGGGTGTACTTGTTTTCCTACTATTTAGATCACTGGGAGATATGGCGTTAAATAAATACACTGCTCATCACATTTCCAGTACCATCGCACCATGAAAAATGTAAAGGAGATTAAATATCCAACAGGAAAACATAAGTTGGGGTGTTGTGCTGACTGAACACTCTGTTCCCCTATTGGCTGTTATTTGGTCGTTTATCCACCAATCACAGTTAGGTAAGTGATTACTGGACTTATCCACTATGTATGACACCTGTCAGAGGGCCCCTGGGGAAATGCCACCCCTGGGAGGCCTTTAGGGGCTCCAGCGCTTCTGGGAAAACCCTGGCGGCTCAACCGTCCCTGGGACTGATGCTTGGGGTCGCTGTCGCCCAAGGGAGGGCCCTTGGAGTCGTTACCGCCTCTTGGAAGGCCCCCGTCACTACTAGGAGGGCCCCTGTGGATTACCACGCCCCTGGAAGGGACCCTAACGGCTCCGCCACCCCTGGGAGGGCCCTTGTGGGCGCCGGGGCCCCTGGAAAAGCCCCTGAAGGGGATGCCTGTGGTAGTGGCCAACCCTGTGGAGCTCCTGGAAGCCCCGCCACCGCTGGAAGGGCCCCTGCGTGCGCCGCCTCCCCTAGGAGGGACCCTTGGGGCGCTGCCACCTTTGCAAGGGTCCCTGTTGTTGCCGCCGTCCCTGCAAGGGCCCCTGGGGATGCTGCCACACATGGGAGGTACAGTGGGACCGCCACCAGCTCTGAAAAGTCCCCTGGGCGCCAATGGGAGGGACCCTGTGTACATCAATACTCCTCGGGGGCCCCTAGCGAGCGCTGCAACTGATATGGCAAATGGGAGGGCCCCAGCTAGCACTGTCCTTTTAGGGCCCTAGGGTGTACTTGTTTTCCTACTATTTAGATCACTGGGAGATATGGCGTTAAATAAATACACTGCTCATCACATTTCCAGTACCATTGCACCATGAAAAATGTAAAGGAGATTAAATATCCAACAGGAAAACATAAGTTGGGGTGTTGTGCTGACTGAACACTCTGTTCCCCTATTGGCTGGTATTTGGTTGCTTTATCCACCAATCGCAGTTAGGTAAGTGATTACTGGACTTATCCACTATGTATGACACCTGTCAGAGGGCCCCTGGGAGAAATGCCACCCCTGGGAGGGCCTTTAGGGGCTCCAGCGCTTCTGGGAAAACCCCTGGCGGCACAACCGTCCCTGGGATGATGCTTGGGGGGCGCTGTCGCCCAAGGAAGGACCCTTGGGGTCGTTGCCGCCTCTTGGAGGGCCCCCGTCACTCCTGGGAGGGCCCTTGTAGATTATGACGCCCCTGGGAGGAACCCTGACGGCTCTGCCACCCCTGGGAGGGCCCTTGGGGGCGCCAGGGCCCCTGGCAAAGACCGTGAAAGGGAACCTGGGATCGTTGCCGACCCTGTGGGGCTCCTGGAGGCTCCGCCACACCTGGAAGGGCCCCTGCGGGCGCCGCCTCCCCTAGGAGGGCCCCTTGGGGCACTGCCACCTTTGGAATGGTCCCTGTTGTTGCCCCCGTCCCTGCAAGGGCCCCTGGGGATGCTGCCAAACATGGGAGGTACACTGGGACCGCCACCAGCTCTGAAAGTCCCCTGGGACACCAATGGGAGGGACCGTGTGTACACCAATACCCCTCGAGGGGCCCCTGGGGCACTGCAACTCATGTGGCAAATGGGAGGGCCCCAGGGGGCAATGTCCCTTTAGGGCCCTAGGGTGTACTTGTTTTCCTACTATTTAGATCACTGGGAGATATGGCGTTAAATAAATACACTGCTCATCACATTTCCAGTACCATCGCACCATGAAAAATGTAAAGGAGATTAAATATCCAACAGGAAAACATAAGTTGGGGTGTTGTGCTGACTGAACACTCTGTTCCCCTATTGGCTGTTATTTGGTCGTTTATCCACCAATCACAGTTAGGTAAGTGATTACTGGACTTATCCACTATATATGAAACCTGTCAGAGGGCCCCTGGGGGAAATGCCACCCCTGGGAGGGCCTTTAGGGGCTCCCGCGCTTCTGGGAAAACCCCTGGCGGCTCAACCCGCCCTGGGCGGATCCCTGAGGGTGGCACCGGCCCTGGGATGATGCTTGGGGTCGCTGTCGCCCAAGGGAGGGCCCTTGGAGTCGTTACCGACTCTTGGAAGGCCCCCGTCACTACTAGGAGGGCCCCTGTGGATTACCACGCCCCTGGAAGGGACCCTAACGGCTCCGCCACCCCTGGGAGGGCCCTTGTGGGCGCCGGGGCCCCTGGAAAAGCCCCTGAAGGGGATGCCTGTGGTAGTGGCCAACCCTGTGAAGCTCCTGGAAGCCCCGCCACCGCTGGAAGGGCCCCTGCGTGCGCCGCCTCCCCTAGGAGGGACCCTTGGGGCGCTGCCACCTTTGCAAGGGTCCCTGTTGTTGGCCCCGTCCCTGCAAGGGCCCCTGGGGATACTGCCACACATGGGAGGTACAGAGGGACCGCCACCAGCTCTGAAAAGTCCCCTGGGCGCCAATGGGAGGGTCCCTGTGTACACCAATACTCCTCGGGGGCCCCTAGCGAGCGCTGCAACTGATATGGCAAATGGGAGGGCCCCAGCTAGCACTGTCCTTTTAGGGCCCTAGGGGGTACTTGTTTTCCCACTATTTAGATCACTGGGATATATGACGTTAAATAAATACACTGCCCATCACATTTCCAGTACCATCACATCATGAAAAATGTAAAGGAGATTAAATATCCAACAGGAAAACATAAGTTGGGGTGTTGTGCTGACTGAACACTCTGTTCCCCTATTGGCTGTTATTTGGTTGCTTTATCCACCAATCACAGTTAAGTGAGTGATTACTGGACTTATGCACTATGTATTACAGCTTTTAGAGGGCCCCTGGGAGAGGTGCCACCTCTGGGAGGACGTGTGGGGTCGCTGTCGCCCAAGGGAGGGCCCTTGGAGTCGTTACCGCCTCTTGGAAGGCCCCCGTCACTATTAGGAGGGCCCCTGTGGATTACCACGCCCCTGGAAGGGACCCTAACGGCTCCGCCCCCCCTGGGAGGGCCCTTGGGGGCGCCAGGGCCCCTGGAAAAGCCCCTGAAGGGGATGCCTGGGGTAGTGGCCAACCCTGTGGAGCTCCTGGAAGCCCCGCCACCGCTGGAAGGGCCCCTGCGTGCGCCGCCTCCCCTAGGAGGGACCCTTGGGGCGCTGCCACCTTTGCAAGGGTCCCTGTTGTTGCCCCCGTCCCTGCAAGGGCCCCTGGTGATGCTGCCACACATGGGAGGTACAGTGGGACCACCACCAGCTCTGAAAAGTCCCCTGGGCGCCAATGGGAGGGACCCTGTGTACATCAATACTCCTCGGGGGCCCCTAGCGAGCGCTGCAACTGATATGGCAAATGGGAGGGCCCCAGCTAGCACTGTCCTTTTAGGGCCCTAGGGGGTACTTGTTTTCCCACTATTTAGATCACTGGGAGATATGACGTTAAATAAATACAATGCCCATCACATTTCCAGTACCATCGCATCATGAAAAATGTAAAGGAGATTAAATATCCAACAGGAAAACATAAGTTGGGGTGTTGTGCTGACTGAACACTCTGTTCCCCTATTGGCTGTTATTTGGTCGTTTATCCACCAATCACAGTTAGGTAGGTGATTACTGGACTTATCCACTATGTATGAAACCTGTCAGAGGGCCCCTGGGGGAAATGCCACCCCTGGGAGGGCCTTTAGGGGCTCCGGCGCTTCTGGGAAAATCCCTGGCGGCTCAACCGGCCCTGGGCGGATCCCTGAGGGTGGCACCGGCCCTGGGATGATGCTTGGGGTCGCTGTCGCCCAAGGGAGGGCCCTTGGAGTCGTTACCGACTCTTGGAAGGCCCCCGTCACTACTAGGAGGGCCCCTGTGGATAACCACGCCCCTGGAAGGGACCCTAACGGCTCCGCCACCCCTGGGAGGGCCCTTGTGGGCGCCGGGGCCCCTGGAAAAGCCCCTGAAGGGGATGCCTGTGGTAGTGGCCAACCCTGTGAAGCTCCTGGAAGCCCCGCCACCGCTGGAAGGGCCCCTGCGTGCGCCGCCTCCCCTAGGAGGGACCCTTTGGGCGCTGCAAAAGGAGATTAAATATGCAACAGGAAAACATAAGTTGGGGTGTTGTGCTGACTGAACACTCTGTTCCCCTATTGGCTGTTATTTGGTTGCTTTATCCACCAATCACAGTTAAGTGAGTGATTACTGGAATTATGCACTATGTATTACAGCTTTTAGAGGGCCCCTGGGAGAGGTGCCACCTCTGGGAGGACGTTTGGGGTCGCTGTCGCCCAAGGGAGGGCCCTTGGAGTCGTTACCGCCTCTTGGAAGGCCCCCGTCACTATTAGGAGGGCCCCTGTGGATTACCACGCCCCTGGAAGGGACCCTAACGGCTCCGCCCCCCCTGGGAGGGCCCTTGGGGGCGCCGGGGCCCCTGGAAAAGCCCCTGAAGGGGATGCCTGGGGTAGTGGCCAACCCTGTGGAGCTCCTGGAAGCCCCGCCACCGCTGGAAGGGCCCCTGCGTGCGCCGCCTCCCCTAGGAGGGACCCTTGGGGCGCTGCCACCTTTGCAAGGGTCCCTGTTGTTGCCGCCGTCCCTGCAAGGGCCCCTAGGGATGCTGCCACACATGGGAGGTACAGTGGGACCGCCACCAGCTCTGAAAAGTCCCCTGGGCGCCAATGGGAGGGACCCTGTGTACATCAATACTCCTCGGGGGCCCCTAGCGAGCGCTGCAACTGATATGGCAAATGGGAGGGCCCCAGCTAGCACTGTCCTTTTAGGGCCCTAGGGTGTACTTGTTTTCCTACTATTTAGATCACTGGGAGATATGGCGTTAAATAAATGCACTGCTCATCACATTTCCAGTACCATTGCACCATGAAAAATGTAAAGGAGATTAAATATCCAACAGGAAAACATAAGTTGGGGTGTTGTGCTGACTGAACACTCTGTTCCCCTATTGGCTGGTATTTGGTTGCTTTATCCACCAATCGCAGTTAGGTAAGTGATTACTGGACTTATCCACTATGTATGACACCTGTCAGAGGGCCCCTGGGAGAAATGCCACCCCTGGGAGGGCCTTTAGGGGCTCCAGCGCTTCTGGGAAAACCCCTGGCGGCGCAACCGTCCCTGGGATGATGCTTGGGGGGCGCTGTCGCCCAAGGAAGGACCCTTGGGGTCGTTGCCGCCTCTTGGAGGGCCCCCCGTCACTCCTGGGAGGGCCCTTGTAGATTATGACGCCCCTGGGAGGGACCCTGACGGCTCTGCCACCCTTGGGAGGGCCCTTGGGGGTGCCAGGGCCCCTGGAAAAGACCGTGAAAGGGAACCTGGGATCGTTGCCGACCCTGTGGGGCTCCTGGAGGCTCCGCCACACCTGGAAGGGCCCCTGCGGGCGCCGTCTCCCATAGGAGGGCCCCTTGGGGCACTGCCACCTTTGGAAGGGTCCCTGTTGTTGCCCCCGTCCCTGCAAGGGCCCCTGGGGATGCTGCCAAACATGGGAGGTACACTGGGACCGCCACCGGCTCTGAAAGTCCCCTGGGGCACCAATGGGAGGGACCGTGTGTACACCAATACCAATCGAGGGGCCCCTGGGGCACTGCAACTGATATGGCAAATGGGAGGGCCCCAGGGGGCAATGTCCCTTTAAGGCCCTAGGGAGTACTTGTTTTCCTACTATTTAGATCACTGGGAGATATGGCGTTAAATAAATACACGGCTCATCACATTTACAGTACCATCGCCCCATCAAAAATGTAAAGGAGATTAAATATCCAACAGGAAAACATAAGTTGGGGTGTTGTGCTGACTGAACACTCTGTTCCCCTATTGGCTGTTATTTGGTCGTTTATCCACCAATCACAGTTAGGTAAGTGATTACTGGACTTATCCACTATGTATGAAACCTGTCAGAGGGCCCCTGGGGGAAATGCCACCCCTGGGAGGGCCTTTAGGGGCTCCCGCGCTTCTGGGAAAACCCCTGGCGGCTCAACCCGCCCTGGGCGGATCCCTGAGGGTGGCACCGGCCCTGGGATGATGCTTGGGGTCGCTGTCGCCCAAGGGAGGGCCCTTGGAGTCGTTACCGACTCTTGGAAGGCCCCCGTCACTACTAGGAGGGCCCCTGTGGATTTCCACGCCCCTGGAAGGGACCCTAACGGCTCCGCCACCCCTGGGAGGGCCCTTGTGGGCGCCGGGGCCCCTGGAAAAGCCCCTGAAGGGGATGCCTGTGGTAGTGGCCAACCCTGTGAAGCTCCTGGAAGCCCCGCCACCGCTGGAAGGGCCCTTGCGTGCGCCGCTTCCCCTAGGAGGGACCCTTGGGGCGCTGCCACCTTTGCAAGGGTCCCTGTTGTTGGCCTCCGTCCCTGCAAGGGCCCCTGGGGATGCTGCCACACATGGGAGGTACAGAGGGACCGCCACCAGCTCTGAAAAGTCCCCTGGGCGCCAATGGGAGGGTCCCTGTGTACACCAATACTCCTCGGGGGCCCCTAGCGAGCGCTACAACTGATATGGCAAATGGGAGGGCCCCAGCTAGCACTGTCCTTTTAGGGCCCTAGGGGGTACTTGTTTTCCCACTATTTAGATCACTGGGAGATATGACGTTAAATAAATACAATGCCCATCACATTTCCAGTACCATCGCATCATGAAAAATGTAAAGGAGATTAAATATCCAACAGGAAAACATAAGTTGGGGTGTTGTGCTGACTGAACACTCTGTTCCCCTATTGGCTGTTATTTGGTTGCTTTATCCACCAATCACAGTTAAGTGAGTGATTACTGGACTTATGCACTATGTATTACAGCTTTTAGAGGGCCCCTGGGAGAGGTGCCACCTCTGGGAGGACGTTTGGGGTCGCTGTCGCCCAAGGAAGGGTCCTTGGAGTCGTTACCGCCTCTTAGAAGGCCCCGTTACTATTAGGAGGGCCCCTGTGGATTACCACGCCCCTGGAAGGGACCCTAACGGCTCCGCCACCCCTGGGAGGGCCTTGGGGGCGCCGGGGCCCCTGGAAAAGCCCCTGAAGGGGATGCCTGGGGTAGTGGCCAACCCTGTGGAGCTCCTGGAAGCCGCGCCACCACTGGAAGGGCCCCTGCGTGCGCCGCCTCCCCTAGGAGGGACCCTTGGGGCACTGCCACCTTTGGAAGGGTCCCTGTTGTTGCCCCCGTCCCTGCAAGGGCCCCTGGGGATGATACCACACATGGGAGGTACAGTGGGACCGCCACCAGCTCTGAAAAGTCCCCTGGGCGCCAATGGGAGGGACCCAGTGTACATCAATACTCCTCGGGGGCCCCTAGCGAGCGCTGCAACTGATATGGCAAATGGGAGGGCCCCAGCTAGCACTGTCCTTTTAGGGCCCTAGGGGGTACTTGTTTTCCCACTATTTAGATCACTGGGATATATGACGTTAAATAAATACACTGCCCATCACATTTCCAGTACCATCACATCATGAAAAATGTAAAGGAGATTAAATATCCAACAGGAAAACATAAGTTGGGGTGTTGTGCTGACTGAACACTCTGTTCCCCTATTGGCTGTTATTTGGTTGCTTTATGCACTATGTATTACAGCTTTTAGAGGGCCCCTGGGAGAGGTGCCACCTCTGGGAGGACGTGTGGGGTCGCTGTCGCCCAAGGGAGGGCCCTTGGAGTCGTTACCGCCTCTTGGAAGGCCCCCGTCACTATTAGGAGGGCCCCTGTGGATTACCACGCCCCTGGAAGGGACCCTAACGGCTCCGCCCCCCCTGGGAGGGCCCTTGGGGGCGCCAGGGCCCCTGGAAAAGCCCCTGAAAGGGATGCCTGGGGTAGTGGCCAACCCTGTGGAGCTCCTGGAAGCCCCGCCACCGCTGGAAGGGCCCCTGCGTGCGCCGCCTCCCCTAGGAGGGACCCTTGGGGCGCTGCCACCTTTGCAAGGGTCCCTGTTGTTGCCCCCGTCCCTACAAGGGCCCCTGGGGATGCTGCCACACATGGGAGGTACAGTGGGACCACCACCAGCTCTGAAAAGTCCCCTGGGCGCCAATGGGAGGGACCCTGTGTACATCAATACTCCTCGGGGGCCCCTAGCGAGCGCTGCAACTGATATGGCAAATGGGAGGGCCCCAGCTAGCACTGTCCTTTTAGGGCCCTAGGGGGTACTTGTTTTCCCACTATTTAGATCACTGGGAGATATGACGTTAAATAAATACAATGCCCATCACATTTCCAGTACCATCGCATCATGAAAAATGTAAAGGAGATTAAATATCCAACAGGAAAACATAAGTTGGGGTGTTGTGCTGACTGAACACTCTGTTCCCCTATTGGCTGTTATTTGGTTGCTTTATCCACCAATCACAGTTAAGTGAGTGATTACTGGACTTATGCACTATGTATTACAGCTTTTAGAGGGCCCCTGGGAGAGGTGCCACCTCTGGGAGGACGTTTGGGGTCGCTGTCGCCCAAGGAAGGGTCCTTGGAGTCGTTACCGCCTCTTAGAAGGCCCCGTTACTATTAGGAGGGCCCCTGTGGATTACCACGCCCCTGGAAGGGACCCTAACGGCTCCACCACCCCTGGGAGGGCCCTTGGGGGCGCCGGGGCCCCTGGAAAAGCCCCTGAAGGGGATGCCTGGGGTAGTGGCCAACCCTGTGGAGCTCCTGGAAGCCGCGCCACCACTGGAAGGGCCCCTGCGTGCGCCGCCTCCCCTAGGAGGGACCCTTGGGGCGCTGCCACCTTTGGAAGGGTCCCTGTTGTTGCCCCCGTCCCTGCAAGGGCCCCTGGGGATGCTGCCACACATGGGAGGTACAGTGGGACCGCCACCAGCTCTGAAAAGTCCCCTGGGCGCCAATGGGAGGGACCCAGTGTACATCAATACTCCTCGGGGGCCCCTAGCGAGCGCTGCAACTGATATGGCAAATGGGAGGGCCCCAGCTAGCACTGTCCTTTTAGGGCCCTAGGGGGTACTTGTTTTCCCACTATTTAGATCACTGGGATATATGACGTTAAATAAATACACTGCCCATCACATTTCCAGTACCATCACATCATGAAAAATGTAAAGGAGATTAAATATCCAACAGGAAAACATAAGTTGGGGTGTTGTGCTGACTGAACACTCTGTTCCCCTATTGGCTGTTATTTGGTTGCTTTATCCACCAATCACAGTTAAGTAAGTGATTACTGGACTTATGCACTATGTATTACAGCTTTTAGAGGGCCCCTGGGAGAGGTGCCACCTCTGGGAGGACGTGTGGGGTCGCTGTCGCCCAAGGGAGGGCCCTTGGAGTCGTTACCGCCTCTTGGAAGGCCCCCGTCACTATTAGGAGGGCCCCTGTGGATTACCACGCCCCTGGAAGGGACCCTAACGGCTCCGCCCCCCCTGGGAGGGCCCTTGGGGGCGCCAGGGCCCCTGGAAAAGCCCCTGAAGGGGATGCCTGGGGTAGTGGCCAACCCTGTGGAGCTCCTGGAAGCCCCGCCACCGCTGGAAGGGCCCCTGCGTGCGCCGCCTCCCCTAGGAGGGACCCTTGGGGCGCTGCCACCTTTGCAAGGGTCCCTGTTGTTGCCCCCGTCCCTGCAAGGGCCCCTGGGGATGCTGCCACACATGGGAGGTACAGTGGGACCACCACCAGCTCTGAAAAGTCCCCTGGGCGCCAATGGGAGGGACCCTGTGTACATCAATACTCCTCGGGGGCCCCTAGCGAGCGCTGCAACTGATATGGCAAATGGGAGGGCCCCAGACAGCACTGTCCTTTTAGGGCCCTAGGGGGTACTTGTTTTCCTACTATTTAGATGACTGGGAGATATGGCGTTAAATAAATACACTGCTCAACACATTTCCAGTACCATTGCACCATGAAAAATGTAAAGGAGATTAAATATCCAACAGGAAAACATAAGTTGGGGTGTTGTGCTGACTGAAAAACTCTGTTCCCCTATTGGCTGTTATTTGGTCGTTTATCCACCAATCACAGTTAGGTAGGTGATTACTGGACTTATCCACTATGTATGAAACCTGTCAGAGGGCCCCTGGGGGAAATGCCACCCCTGGGAGGGCCTTTAGGGGCTCCGGCGCTTCTGGGAAAATCCCTGGCGGCTCAACCGGCCCTGGGCGGATCCCTGAGGGTGGCACCGGCCCTGGGATGATGCTTGGGGTCGCTGTCGCCCAAGGGAGGGCCCTTGGAGTCGTTACCGACTCTTGGAAGGCCCCCGTCACTACTAGGAGGGCCCCTGTGGATAACCACGCCCCTGGAAGGGACCCTAACGGCTCCGCCACCCCTGGGAGGGCCCTTGTGGGCGCCGGGGCCCCTGGAAAAGCCCCTGAAGGGGATGCCTGTGGTAGTGGCCAACCCTGTGAAGCTCCTGGAAGCCCCGCCACCGCTGGAAGGGCCCCTGCGTGCGCCGCCTCCCCTAGGAGGGACCCTTTGGGCGCTGCAAAAGGAGATTAAATATGCAACAGGAAAACATAAGTTGGGGTGTTGTGCTGACTGAACACTCTGTTCCCCTATTGGCTGTTATTTGGTTGCTTTATCCACCAATCACAGTTAAGTGAGTGATTACTGGAATTATGCACTATGTATTACAGCTTTTAGAGGGCCCCTGGGAGAGGTGCCACCTCTGGGAGGACGTTTGGGGTCGCTGTCGCCCAAGGGAGGGCCCTTGGAGTCGTTACCGCCTCTTGGAAAGCCCCCGTCACTATTAGGAGGGCCCCTGTGGATTACCACGCCCCTGGAAGGGACCCTAATGGCTCCGCCCCCCCCTGGGAGGGCCCTTGGGGGCGCCGGGGCCCCTGGAAAAGCCCCTGAAGGGGATGCCTGGGGTAGTGGCCAACCCTGTGGAGCTCCTGGAAGCCCCGCCACCGCTGGAAGGGCCCCTGCGTGCGCCGCCTCCCCTAGGAGGGACCCTTGGGGCGCTGCCACCTTTGCAAGGGTCCCTGTTGTTGCCGCCGTCCCTGCAAGGGCCCCTAGGGATGCTGCCACACATGGGAGGTACAGTGGGACCGCCACCAGCTCTGAAAAGTCCCCTGGGCGCCAATGGGAGGGACCCTGTGTACATCAATACTCCTCGGGGGCCCCTAGCGAGCGCTGCAACTGATATGGCAAATGGGAGGGCCCCAGCTAGCACTGTCCTTTTAGGGCCCTAGGGTGTACTTGTTTTCCTACTATTTAGATTACTGGGAGATATGGCGTTAAATAAATGCACTGCTCATCACATTTCCAGTACCATTGCACCATGAAAAATGTAAAGGAGATTAAATATCCAACAGGAAAACATAAGTTGGGGTGTTGTGCTGACTGAACACTCTGTTCCCCTATTGGCTGGTATTTGGTTGCTTTATCCACCAATCGCAGTTAGGTAAGTGATTACTGGACTTATCCACTATGTATGACACCTGTCAGAGGGCCCCTGGGAGAAATGCCACCCCTGGGAGGGCCTTTAGGGGCTCCAGCGCTTCTGGGAAAACCCCTGGCGGCGCAACCGTCCCTGGGATGATGCTTGGGGGGCGCTGTCGCCCAAGGAAGGACCCTTGGGGTCGTTGCCGCCTCTTGGAGGGCCCCCCGTCACTCCTGGGAGGGCCCTTGTAGATTATGACGCCCCTGGGAGGGACCCTGACGGCTCTGCCCCCCTTGGGAGGGCCCTTGGGGGTGCCAGGGCCCCTGGAAAAGACCGTGAAAGGGAACCTGGGATCGTTGCCGACCCTGTGGGGCTCCTGGAGGCTCCGCCACACCTGGAAGGGCCCCTGCGGGCGCCGTCTCCCATAGGAGGGCCCCTTGGGGCACTGCCACCTTTGGAAGGGTCCCTGTTGTTGCCCCCGTCCCTGCAAGGGCCCCTGGGGATGCTGCCAAACATGGGAGGTACACTGGGACCGCCACCGGCTCTGAAAGTCCCCTGGGGCACCAATGGGAGGGACCGTGTGTACACCAATACCAATCGAGGGGCCCCTGGGGCACTGCAACTGATATGGCAAATGGGAGGGCCCCAGGGGGCAATGTCCCTTTAAGGCCCTAGGGAGTACTTGTTTTCCTACTATTTAGATCACTGGGAGATATGGCGTTAAATAAATACACGGCTCATCACATTTACAGTACCATCGCCCCATCAAAAATGTAAAGGAGATTAAATATCCAACAGGAAAACATAAGTTGGGGTGTTGTGCTGACTGAACACTCTGTTCCCCTATTGGCTGTTATTTGGTCGTTTATCCACCAATCACAGTTAGGTAGGTGATTACTGGACTTATCCACTATGTATGAAACCTGTCAGAGGGCCCCTGGGGGAAATGCCACCCCTGGGAGGGCCTTTAGGGGCTCCGGCGCTTCTGGGAAAACCCCTGGCGGCTCAACCGGCCCTGGGCGGATCCCTGAGGGTGGCACCGGCCCTGGGATGATGCTTGGGGTCGCTGTCGCCCAAGGGAGGGCCCTTGGAGTCGTTACCGACTCTTGGAAGGCCCCCGTCACTACTAGGAGGGCCCCTGTGGATAACCACGCCCCTGGAAGGGACCCTAACGGCTCCGCCACCCCTGGGAGGGCCCTTGTGGGCGCCGGGGCCCCTGGAAAAGCCCCTGAAGGGGATGCCTGTGGTAGTGGCCAACCCTGTGAAGCTCCTGGAAGCCCCGCCACCGCTGGAAGGGCCCCTGCGTGCGCCGCCTCCCCTAGGAGGGACCCTTTGGGCGCTGCCAAAGGAGATTAAATATGCAACAGGAAAACATAAGTTGGGGTGTTGTGCTGACTGAACACTCTGTTCCCCTATTGGCTGTTATTTGGTTGCTTTATCCACCAATCACAGTTAAGTGAGTGATTACTGGAATTATGCACTATGTATTACAGCTTTTAGAGGGCCCCTGGGAGAGGTGCCACCTCTGGGAGGACGTTTGGGGTCGCTGTCGCCCAAGGGAGGGCCCTTGGAGTCGTTACCGCCTCTTGGAAAGCCCCCGTCACTATTAGGAGGGCCCCTGTGGATTACCACGCCCCTGGAAGGGACCCTAACGGCTCCGCCCCCCCTGGGAGGGCCCTTGGGGGCGCCGGGGCCCCTGGAAAAGCCCCTGAAGGGGATGCCTGGGGTAGTGGCCAACCCTGTGGAGCTCCTGGAAGCCCCGCCACCGCTGGAAGGGCCCCTGCGTGCGCCGCCTCCCCTAGGAGGGACCCTTGGGGCGCTGCCACCTTTGCAAGGGTCCCTGTTGTTGCCGCCGTCCCTGCAAGGGCCCCTGGGGATGCTGCCACACATGGGAGGTACAGTGGGACCGCCACCAGCTCTGAAAAGTCCCCTGGGCGCCAATGGGAGGGACCCTATGTACATCAATACTCCTCGGGGGCCCCTAGCGAGCGCTGCAACTGATATGGCAAATGGGAGGGCCCCAGCTAGCACTGTCCTTTTAGGGCCCTAGGGTGTACTTGTTTTCCTACTATTTAGATCACTGGGAGACATGGCGTTAAATAAATGCACTGCTCATCACATTTCCAGTACCATTGCACCATGAAAAATGTAAAGGAGATTAAATATCCAACAGGAAAACATAAGTTGGGGTGTTGTGCTGACTGAACACTCTGTTCCCCTATTGGCTGGTATTTGGTTGCTTTATCCACCAATCGCAGTTAGGTAAGTGATTACTGGACTTATCCACTATGTATGACACCTGTCAGAGGGCCCCTGGGAGAAATGCCACCCCTGGGAGGGCCTTTAGGGGCTCCAGCGCTTCTGGGAAAACCCCTGGCGGCGCAACCGTCCCTGGGATAATGCTTGTGGGGCGCTGTCGCCCAAGGAAGGACCCTTGGGGTCGTTGCCGCCTCTTGGAGGGCCCCCCGTCACTCCTGGGAGGGCCCTTGTAGATTATGACGCCCCTGGGAGGGACCCTGACGGCTCTGCCACCCTTGGGAGGGCCCTTGGGGGTGCCAGGGCCCCTGGAAAAGACCGTGAAAGGGAACCTGGGATCGTTGCCGACCCTGTGGGGCTCCTGGAGGCTCCGCCACACCTGGAAGGGCCCCTGCGGGCGCCGTCTCCCATAGGAGGGCCCATTGGGGCACTGCCACCTTTGGAAGGGTCCCTGTTGTTGCCCCCGTCCCTGCAAGGGCCCCTGGGGATGCTGCCAAACATGGGAGGTACACTGGGACCGCCACCGGCTCTGAAAGTCCCCTGGGGCACCAATGGGAGGGACCGTGTGTACACCAATACCAATCGAGGGGCCCCTGGGGCACTGCAACTGATATGGCAAATGGGAGGGCCCCAGGGGGCAATGTCCCTTTAAGGCCCTAGGGAGTACTTGTTTTCCTACTATTTAGATCACTGGGAGATATGGCGTTAAATAAATACACGGCTCATCACATTTACAGTACCATCGCACCATCAAAAATGTAAAGGAGATTAAATATCCAACAGGAAAACATAAGTTGGGGTGTTGTGCTGACTGAACACTCTGTTCCCCTATTGGCTGTTATTTGGTCGTTTATCCACCAATCACAGTTAGTAAAGTGATTACTGGACTTATCCACTATGTATGAAACCTGTCAGAGGGCCCCTGGGGGAAATGCCACCCCTGGGAGGGCCTTTAGGGGCTCCCGCGCTTCTGGGAAAACCCCTGGCGGCTCAACCCGCCCTGGGCGGATCCCTGAGGGTGGCACCGGCCCTGGGATGATGCTTGGGGTCGCTGTCGCCCAAGGGAGGGCCCTTGGAGTCGTTACCGACTCTTGGAAGGCCCCCGTCACTACTAGGAGGGCCCCTGTGGATTACCACGCCCCTGGAAGGGACCCTAACGGCTCCGCCACCCCTGGGAGGGCCCTTGTGGGCGCCGGGGCCCTTGGAAAAGCCCCTGAAGGGGATGCCTGTGGTAGTGGCCAACCCTGTGAAGCTCCTGGAAGCCCCGCCACCGCTGGAAGGGCCCCTGCGTGCGCCGCTTCCCCTAGGAGGGACCCTTGGGGCGCTGCCACCTTTGCAAGGGTCCCTGTTGTTGGCCTCCGTCCCTGCAAGGGCCCCTGGGGATGCTGCCACACATGGGAGGTACAGAGGGACCGCCACCAGCTCTGAAAAGTCCCCTGGGCGCCAATGGGAGGGTCCCTGTGTACACCAATACTCCTCGGGGGCCCCTAGCGAGCGCTACAACTGATATGGCAAATGGGAGGGCCCCAGCTAGCACTGTCCTTTTAGGGCCCTAGGGGGTACTTGTTTTCCCACTATTTAGATCACTGGGAGATATGACGTTAAATAAATACAATGCCCATCACATTTCCAGTACCATCGCATCATGAAAAATGTAAAGGAGATTAAATATCCAACAGGAAAACATAAGTTGGGGTGTTGTGCTGACTGAACACTCTGTTCCCCTATTGGCTGTTATTTGGTTGCTTTATCCACCAATCACAGTTAAGTGAGTGATTACTGGACTTATGCACTATGTATTACAGCTTTTAGAGGGCCCCTGGGAGAGGTGCCACCTCTGGGAGGACGTGTGGGGTCGCTGTCGCCCAAGGGAGGGTCCTTGGAGTCGTTACCGCCTCTTAGAAGGCCCCGTTACTATTAGGAGGGCCCCTGTGGATTACCACGCCCCTGGAAGGGACCCTAACGGCTCCGCCACCCCTGGGAGGGCCCTTGGGGGCGCCGGGGCCCCTGGAAAAGCCCCTGAAGGGGATGCCTGGGGTAGTGGCCAACCCTGTGGAGCTCCTGGAAGCCCCGCCACCACTGGAAGGGCCCCTGCGTGCGCCGCCTCCCCTAGGAGGGACCCTTGGGGCGCTGCCACCTTTGGAAGGGTCCCTGTTGTTGCCCCCGTCCCTGCAAGGGCCCCTGGGGATGATACCACACATGGGAGGTACAGTGGGACCGTCACCAGCTCTGAAAAGTCCCCTGGGCGCCAATGGGAGGGACCCAGTGTACATCAATACTCCTCGGGGGCCCCTAGCGAGCGCTGCAACTGATATGGCAAATGGGAGGGCCCCAGCTAGCACTGTTCTTTTAGGGCCCTAGGGGGTACTTGTTTTCCCACTATTTAGATCACTGGGATATATGACGTTAAATAAATACACTGCCCATCACATTTCCAGTACCATCACATCATGAAAAATGTAAAGGAGATTAAATATCCAACAGGAAAACATAAGTTGGGGTGTTGTGCTGACTGAACACTCTGTTCCCCTATTGGCTGTTATTTGGTTGCTTTATCCACCAATCACAGTTAAGTAAGTGATTACTGGACTTATGCACTATGTATTACAGCTTTTAGAGGGCCCCTGGGAGAGGTGCCACCTCTGGGAGGACGTGTGGGGTCGCTGTCGCCCAAGGGAGGGCCCTTGGAGTCGTTACCGCCTCTTGGAAGGCCCCCGTCACTATTAGGAGGGCCCCTGTGGATTACCACGCCCCTGGAAGGGACCCTAACGGCTCCGCCCCCCCTGGGAGGGCCCTTGGGGGCGCCAGGGCCCCTGGAAAAGCCCCTGAAGGGGATGCCTAGGGTAGTGGCCAACCCTGTGGAGCTCCTGGAAGCCCCGCCACCGCTGGAAGGGCCCCTGCGTGCGCCGCCTCCCCTAGGAGGGACCCTTGGGGCGCTGCCACCTTTGCAAGGGTCCCTGTTGTTGCCCCCGTCCCTGCAAGGGCCCCTGGGGATGCTGCCACACATGGGAGGTACAGTGGGACCACCACCAGCTCTGAAAAGTCCCCTGGGCGCCAATGGCAGGGACCCTGTGTACATCAATACTCCTCGGGGGCCCCTAGCGAGCGCTGCAACTGATATGGCAAATGGGAGGGCCCCAGCTAGCACTGTCCTTTTAGGGCCCTAGGGGGTACTTGTTTTCCTACTATTTAGATCACTGGGAGATATGGCGTTAAATAAATACACTGCTCATCACATTTCCAGTACCATTGCACCATGAAAAATGTAAAGGAGATTAAATATCCAACAGGAAAACATAAGTTGGGGTGTTGTGCTGACTGAACACTCTGTTCCCCTATTGGCTGTTATTTGGTCGTTTATCCACCAATCACAGTTAGGTAGGTGATTACTGGACTTATCCACTATGTATGAAACCTGTCAGAGGGCCCCTGGGGGAAATGCCACCCCTGGGAGGGCCTTTAGGGGCTCCGGCGCTTCTGGGAAAACCCCTGGCGGCTCAACCGGCCCTGGGCGGATCCCTGAGGGTGGCACCAGCCCTGGGATGATGCTTGGGGTCGCTGTCGCCCAAGGGAGGGCCCTTGGAGTCGTTACCGACTCTTGGAAGGCCCCCGTCACTACTAGGAGGGCCCCTGTGGATAACCACGCCCCTGGAAGGGACCCTAACGGCTCCGCCACCCCTGGGAGGGCCCTTGTGGGCGCCGGGGCCCCTGGAAAAGCCCCTGAAGGGGATGCCTGTGGTAGTGGCCAACCCTGTGAAGCTCCTGGAAGCCCCGCCACCGCTGGAAGGGCCCCTGCGTGCGCCGCCTCCCCTAGGAGGGACCCTTTGGGCGCTGCCAAAGGAGATTAAATATGCAACAGGAAAACATAAGTTGGGGTGTTGTGCTGACTGAACACTCTGTTCCCCTATTGGCTGTTATTTGGTTGCTTTATCCACCAATCACAGTTAAGTGAGTGATTACTGGAATTATGCACTATGTATTACAGCTTTTAGAGGGCCCCTGGGAGAGGTGCCACCTCTGGGAGGACGTTTGGGGTCGCTGTCGCCCAAGGGAGGGCCCTTGGAGTCGTTACCGCCTCTTGGAAAGCCCCCGTCACTATTAGGAGGGCCCCTGTGGATTACCACGCCCCTGGAAGGGACCCTAACGGCTCCGCCCCCCCCCCTGGGAGGGCCCTTGGGGGCGCCGGGGCCCCTGGAAAAGCCCCTGAAGGGGATGCCTGGGGTAGTGGCCAACCCTGTGGAGCTCCTGGAAGCCCCGCCACCGCTGGAAGGGCCCCTGCTTGCGCCGCCTCCCCTAGGAGGGACCCTTAGGGCGCTGCCACCTTTGCAAGGGTCCCTGTTGTTGCCGCCGTCCCTGCAAGGGCCCCTGGGGATGCTGCCACACATGGGAGGTACAGTGGGACCGCCACCAGCTCTGAAAAGTCCCCTGGGCGCCAATGGGAGGGACCCTGTGTACATCAATACTCCTCGGGGGCCCCTAGCGAGCGCTGCAACTGATATGGCAAATGGGAGGGCCCCAGCTAGCACTGTCCTTTTAGGGCCCTAGGGGGTACTTGTTTTCCTACTATTTAGATCACTGGGAGATATGGCGTTAAATAAATACACTGCTCATCACATTTCCAGTACCATTGCACCATGAAAAATGTAAAGGAGATTAAATATCCAACAGGAAAACATAAGTTGGGGTGTTGTGCTGACTGAACACTCTGTTCCCCTATTGGCTGTTATTTGGTTGCTTTATCCACCAATCGCAGTTAGGTAAGTGATTACTGGACTTATCCACTATGTATGACACCTGTCAGAGGGCCCCTGGGAGAAATGCCACCCCTGGGAGGGACTTTAGGGGCTCCGGCGCTTCTGGGAAAACCCCTGGCGGCGCAACCGGCCCTGGGATGATGCTTGGGGGGCGCTGTCGCCCAAGGAAGGACCCTTGGGGTCGTTGCCGCCTCTTGGAGGGCCCCCCGTCACTCCTGGGAGGGCCCTTGTGGATTATGACGCCCCTGGGAGGGACCCTGACGACTCCGCCACCCCTGGGAGGGCCCTTGTGGGCGCCGGGGCACCTGGAAAAGCCCCTGAAGGGAAAGCCTGGGGTACTGGCCAACTCTGTGGAGCTCCTGGAAGCCCCACCACCCCTGAAAGGGCCCCTGCTGGCACTGCCTCCCCTAGGAGGGCCCCTTGGGGCACTGCCACCTTTGGAAGGGTCCCTGTTGTTGCCCCCGTCCCTTCAAGGGCCCCTGGGGATGCTGCCAAACATGGGAGGTACACTGGGATCGCCACCGGCTCTGAAAGTCCCCTGGGGCACCAATGGGAGGGACCGTGTGTACACCAATACAAATCGAGGGGCCCCTGGGGCACTGCAACTGATATGGCAAATGGGAGGGCCCCAGGGGGCAATGTCCCTTTAAGGCCCTAGGGAGTACTTGTTTTCCTACTATTTAGATCACTGGGAGATATGGCGTTAAATAAATACACTGCTCATCACATTTCCAGTACCATCGCACCATCAAAAATGTAAAGGAGATTAAATATCCAACAGGAAAACATAAGTTGGGGTGTTGTGCTGACTGAACACTCTGTTCCCCTATTGGCTGTTATTTGGTCGTTTATCCACCAATCACAGTTAGGTAAGTGATTACTGGACTTATCCACTATGTATGAAACCTGTCAGAGGGCCCCTGGGGGAAATGCCACCCCTGGGAGGGCCTTTAGTGGCTCCGGCGCTTCTGGGAAAACCCCTGGCGGCGCAACCGGCCCTGGGATGATGCTTGGGGGGCGCTGTCGCCCAAGGAAGGACCCTTGGGGTCGTTGCCGCCTCTTGGAGGGCCCCCCGTCACTCCTGGGAGGGCCCTTGTGGATTATGACGACCTTGGGAGGGACCCTGACGGCTCTGCCACCCCTGGGAGGGCCCTTGGGGGCGCCAGGGCCCCTGGCAAAGACCGTGAAAGGGAACCTGGGATCGTTGCCGACCCTGTGGGGCTCCTGGAGGCTCCGCCACACCTGGAAGGGCCCCTGCGGGCGCCGTCTCCCCTAGGAGGGCCCCTTGGGCCGCTGCCACCTTTGGAAGGGTCCCTGTTGTTGCCCCCGTCCCTGTAAGGGCCCCTGGGGATCCTGCCACATATGGGAGGTACACTGGGACCGCCACCGGCTCTGAAAAGTCCCCTGGGCGCCAATGGGAGGGACCCTGTGTGCACCAATACCCCTCAGGGGGCCCATAGGGGTGCTGCAACTGGTACAGCAAATGGGAGGGCCCCAGGGGGCACTGACTTTTTAGGGCCCTAGGGGGTACTTGTTTTCCAACTATTTAGATCACTGGGAGATATGACGTTAAATGAATACACTGCCCATCACATTTCCAGTCTCATCACATCACGAAACATGTAAAGGAGAATAAATATCCAACAGGAAAACATAAGATGGGGTGGTGTGCTGAATGAACACTCTGTTCCCCTATTGGCTGTTATTTGGTCGTTTATCCACCAATCACAGTTAAGTAAGTGATTACTGGACTTATGCACTATGTATGACACCTTTTAGAGGGCCCCTGGGAGAGGTGCCACCCCTGGGAGGACGTTTGGGGTCGCTGTCGCCCAAGGGAGGGCCCTTGGAGTCGTTACCGCCTCTTGGAAGGCCCTCGTCACTACTAGGAGGGCCCCTGTGAATTACCACGCCCCTGGAAGGGACCCTAGCGGCTCCGCCACCCCTGGGAGGGCCCTTGTGGGCGCCAGGGCCCCTGGAAAAGCCCCTGAATTGGATGCCTGGGGTAGTGGCCAACCCTGTGGAGCTCCTGGAAGCCTCGCCACCGCTGGAAGGGCCCCTGCGTGCGCCGCCTCCCCTAGGAGGGACCCTTGGGGCGCTGCCACCTTTGCAAGGGTCCCTGTTGTTGCCCCCGTCCCTGCAAGGGCCCCTGGGGATGCTGCCACACATGGGAGGTGCAGTGGGACCGCCACCAGCTCTGAAAAGTCCCCTGGGTGCCAATGGGAGCGACCCTGTTTACATCAATACTCCTCGGAGGCCCCTAGCGAACGCTGCAACTGATATGGCAAATGGGAGGGCCCCAGCTAGCACTGTCCTTTTAGGGCCCTAGGGGGTACTTGTTTTCCCACTATTTAGATCACTGGGAGATATGACGTTAAATAAATACACTGCTCATCACATTTCCAGTACCATCGCACCATGAAAAATGTAAAGGAGATTAAATATCCAACAGGAAAACATAAGTTGGGGTGTTGTGCTGACTGAACACTCTGTTCCCCTATTGGCTGTTATTTGGTTGCTTTATCCACCAATCGCAGTTAGGTAAGTGATTACTGGACTTATCCACTATGTATGACACCTGTCAGAGGGCCCCTGGGAGAAATGCCACCCCTGGGAGGGCCTTTAGGGGCTCCGGCGCTTCTGGGAAAACCCCTGGCGGCGCAACCGGCCCTGGGACGACGTTTGTGGGCGCTGTCGCCCAAGGGAGGGCCCTTGGGGTCGTTGCCGCCTCTTGGAGGGCCCCCGTCACTCCTGGGAGGGCCCCTGTGGATTACGACGCCCCTGGGAGGGAAGATTTCTAAGTCCCGGAATTATTTTCGTCATTCTTCGCTGCACCGACTCTAGTGAATTTATATCCATTCTATAATAAGGACACCAGAACTGAACCGCATAATCGAGGTGCAGCCTGACTAGCGCAAGATATAGTTGCAATAAGACCTCTGCACTCTTATTATTTACGCTTCTAGATATAAAACCTAATACTCTGTTTGCCTTATTTGGAACATTAACGCACTGTTTTCTTGACCGTAGGTCCGGGCTTACAAGTACCGCTATGTCTCTTTCACAAGTCGACTTCTCTCGGTTGATGTTGTTAAGGCTGCATACATTGACAGTATTTGTTCTTCCAATATTAAGTACGCTGCACTTGCTGGTGTTGAATTTCATTTGCCATTTTTCTGACCACTCCTGCAGTTTATTTAAATCCTCCTGTAGTGCATTTGCATCCTGCCCTGAATTTATCTGTCGCCCTATTTTGGCGTGATCCACTAACTTACTTATGTCACTGCTGATCCCAGTATCTAGATTGTTTATGTAGGTTTATGAACAAGATAGCGATGGCGTCCCCAGGGGCCCTGCTAGGGACGTGGCGCTCCGAGGGGCTCTCCTTTGGGGCAGCAGCGCCTCAGGGGGCCCTTCTAGGGGAGGTAGCGCCCCCAGGGACCCTGCAAGGGATTGTGGCGCCTCCAGAGTCCCTTCCAGGGGCGGTGGCGCCCGCAGGGGCCCACCCAGGGACAGCGGCGCTGCGCGGTGCCAGCCCAGGTGCAACGGTGCGCCCCCAGAGCTCAACCTTATGTGAGCAGCGCCCCCAAAGACCATGTTAGAGGAAGTGGCTCCCCATGGGCCCTGCCAGGGATAGCGGCGCCCCTAAAGGTCGTGCCAAAAGTAATGGTGCCCCCAGGGATTCTCCCAGGGATATCAGCGACCCCAGGCGCCCTGCCAGGGGCTGTGGCACACCAAGGGGCCCTCTCAGGGACAGCAGCGTACCCAGGGGCCCTACCAGGGACGGAGGCGACCCCATGGGCCCTGTCAGAGATAGGGGCACCCCTAGGAACCCTCCGAGACACAGCGACGCCCCCAAGAGCTCTGTTAGGGGCAGTGGTGCAACCAGGGGCCCTCTCAGACACAGCGTCACCCCCAGAGAGAGGGTGGAGAGAGAGGGAGGGAGGGAGGTAGGTAGGCACACAAAACCCTCACACACACACACACACACGCACACACACACACACACACACACACACACACACACACACACACACACACACACACACACACACACACTGGAGAGGAGAAAACAGAATATTCTCACCTGGGGAAGGAAGGTGAGAGAGAGGCCCAGTGAACCTCCTTAAGTAAAATCTAGGAGGAACTAAACACCTGTATAAAGACGCGTGGGTTTAAATGGCCCAGATTTAGTGGTGCAAGTTTGCATTTAAATGTCCTATTTTAGTTTAGAGAGTGTAAGAACGAGAGGAGAGACGAGGAGGAGGAGGAGTGAGAGGTGGGAAAGGTAGGTGAGGGAGGAGGTGGAGTGGGGGAGGGTAGGTAGGTGGGTGGGTGAGGGAGGAAAGGAGGGTAGGCAAGGAAGGGAGGGGAAGAAGTGAAAGGTGGGTAAAGGGTAGAAGAGAAGGAGAGAGAAGAAGAGTGGGGTGAGTGACTAGGGAAGATGAGAGGAAGTAAGAGGAGGAAAGAAAGGAAGAGGGAAGGGGAAGGAGGGATGTTGAGGAGAGGGGCTAGAAAGAAGGAGGAAGAAGGAATGATAAAGATATGGAAGAGGAGGAGGAAGGAAGAGGATGTAATAAATATGAAGAAGAGGGAAAAGAGGAAGGAAGGAAGGAAAGGAGATAAAGATAAGGAAGAGGGAAAGTGATGGATGGGTGAGTAAGAACGGTGAATGAATGGAAAGGGGAATCGGAGAACAAAGAAAGAAAAAAAAGGATGAGAGAAGCAATGGAGAGGAAGAAGAGAGAGAGAGAGAGAGTGAGGAGGACAAAACTTGAAAGAAGAATAAATAAAAGATATGAAAGTAAATAACAATACAATAAGGAATAAACAAACTAAATTTACTCGAATTCTCCCTCTCCTCTTTCTCTATTTGTATCTCTGTCTGTCTTTCTAACTGTGTCCCTCTCTTGTTGTGTGTGTGTGTGTGTTGTGTGTGTGTGTGTGTGTGTGTGTGTGTGTGTGTGTGTGTGTGTGTGTGTGTCCTTCCACTGACAACACGAGTCCGAAAAGTAAGAGAAAGATAAACACAGTTGTCATCTTACCTAAATCTATCACTAACAAATCTACGGACTTGGCGCACCCACATTCAACTACAACAAACACATATCAAAGCCTGATCCATACAATACAGGTATGTTAATTAGTGCCGTGTCAACCATAGGTGAACTGGAAGCTTCATATGCTCACCAGACTTAAATATCTCCAGTAATTGATTGTTGTGTTAACTTATCTCAGTTCGTTGAGGTGGTATGATTGAGACAAGTACAAACGAATTGAATTGGACTTTGTTGGAGCTTCTTTTTGGATTCAACTCTGGCTTCAGGTTGTACCCGGTGTGAAGCCTTACGTGTTCCAACCTTGAACATGACAGTCAGACTCCCAGCATCCCTCCTGCGTTGTATTTTGTGTTGATATGACAGATCCTGCCAGTTCGTGTCCAGGCTGCAGCTGAACTCTCCCATCTATCTTGGCCGGGAGTGGATGGCAGCACGAGGGACGAACCAGCCAGAAGGTCGGTGCTTGTATTTAGGATATAAGCGACCAACAGGTAGTTAGGAAGGTAGTCTGTAGGTTCATCATGGATCTTTTTACCTTCTGGAGTTTCATCAGAAGAACTTTAGTGCTAAAGGAGATTATTTTACTACCACAGTTTAACATGAAATAGTTATATGCTTAATACAGAGTCAATGGAATAATATTTTCCACATGACCAGGAGCCACAACATCAATGGACTAGGGAGTGTATGAATCGTTGAAACACACACACTACAACATACACACACACACACACACACACACACACACACACACACACACACACACACACACACACACACACACACACACTACAACACCAATACCACGTCCCTGTTCACCTTGCAACATCCACACAAAATATAGCGAGTAAATCTGTGATAAAAAAAAACAAATCAGACCTTAGGTGTCTTGCCAACTAATGTCACCCAAGACTGACTCAAACGCTGCCACCAAATCGATGATAAATGTTCACAAAAATTCTACAGTGACATTGTGTGTGTGTGTGTGTTGATGTAGTGATTCCTCGTGTTGACACTTTTGCCTGGGTGACAGTGGAGGTGTGTTTTGTTGTTTGTTTTTCTTAACCGGATCTGTGCCACGCCCGTGTTGACCTCTCTCTCTCTCTCTCTCTCTCTCTCTCTCTCTCTCTCTCTCTCTCTCTCCTGACAAATGACCATCGACTGTCCGTGTCATCCACTAAAAACTTAATTGAGTCATTACTGTTAATATTTAATAGAAAATGCAATTAGTGGATCTATCAGACTGCTAAGGTGGTTTGGTTATTTTAGTTTAGGGATTTTTTTACTTTATTGTAGGTTTTGTTACGTTATTGTGTTATTTAATCTCTCTCTCCCCTTTTGTCTGTTTCTCTGTCTGTCTTGGTCGTTTTTCCATATTTTCTTTCAAATATTTAACCACCCTTTTTCCTCTATCTATCTATCTATCCTCACTCTCACGTCCTCAAAGTCTTAGTGACGTATTGAAGATCACAGTCTTAATTAGCGAAGGTTATTAAGTAGGGATATACGAGGCAGGTAATCAGTTCAGGTGTGCTTAAGACGTGTGTTCCGGGTACAGATTTCTCTCCTTTGATGTTGGTGAGGAAGATACGACCATCCCCCCCAATAACATTATTTTATTAGATCTTTTTTCCTTTTTTTTTCGTTCGTGAGAAGAATAAGGTGAATAATTAAATATTGATATTATACTGTGTTCTTTATTATTTATGGTGTCAAGATGTGTGTCATTGAGATAGCGTAATGTTGACGGGTGAATTAAATAACCAACGATGATGCTGCTGTTGCTTTTATTATTACTGCTGTTGCTACTATTATTACTACTATTGCTACTATTATTACTACTATTGATACTACTACTATTACAACTGCTATTGCAACTACTACTATTACAACTGCTATTGCTACTACTACTATTACAACTGCTATTGCAACTACTACTATTACAACTGCTATTGCTACTACTACTATTACAACTGCTATTGTTACTACTACTATTACAACTGCTATTGTTACTAATACTTTACTATAATAATAATAATAATAATAATAATAATAATAATAATAATAATAATAATAATAATAATAATAATAATAATAATAATAATAAAATAATAATACCCAAATGAAATCATAACAACCCATCATACCTTAAAGACTAGCCCTTAACCCCACCACCACATAAAAGTATAAACTCCCTACTCCCGCCTTGTTGTAGTGCCATTCTGAAGGCAGTGACACTCTTGCAGGTGACAGAGTTCCAAGGATCGGGTGCCAACAAGCTCCTTTATCGACAAGGTGTCAATAACTAGCCTCCCTGGGCACGGTCAAAACGCCTCTGCTGATGGTTCGGTTGACGCTGAGGTGTGGGGCAGTAAAACTTGAGATTAATAATGATAATAATAATAAGGTAAACATATAGCCGTCTCATCTCAACACAAGAACTAGAAAAACTTCGAACTTCATGGTATAATTTTCCCCATTTCATCATGAGACAACAGACTCATTCGCACCACCTGACAGAATTCAAGATACGACATCTCAAAAAATTCCCACGACTAATATTATCCTTTTACAAGAGTGTTTATTACCGTGGACTCGCACCTTGATAGTCCAGGGTACGACTCCTGATAAGAGGGTGTTTCTGTTACAATTTTACACCGAATTAATAGTTAAAATTACCTTAAAAAGTTACATTAGAATTTATTTTAAGACGATGTCATCTCTTTCTGCCAGATGGGAGTAAATATCATATAGGATTATTATATATTTTTTTTTACCAAGGAATTTCATAAACCAGTCTTGGTTTCTTGTCGTCACTCCTAAGAGCTGAGAAAATAGCATCATATTATCCTACGTCTGGCAACTCGGTCACCTATAACATCGGCAATAACAAGTATGAAAGATGCAGGACAATAATAAAAGGTAATAAATGATATAGAAATGAACAACATAAAATAAATATAAAGACAAGAAATAAACAAGAGGAAATACATATAAAAGAAACGAGTATAAAATAATTTGTCCTGACTCACGCACTCGTAATGTCCTTAAGACGATAATTACCTGTACCCAAGAGGCCACGTCAAAGACCATCCTTCTCACTGATGATGGTGTGTTAATAAGGGCAGGACAGACAAACAGACAGGCAGACGGGAAAAGAGAGACAGACAAAATAAGAGACAGACAGAAAAACTTAAAAGACAAACCGACAGACAGACAAGTAGACAGATAAACAAAAACGCAGACAGACAGACAGACACACAGATCAACACTAACCCAAACTCCTATTACATATCAAACTTTCAGACCTAAGACATAAACAATGTATATTATTTACCCTTTAAAGTGACCTGATATACCTGATGCCTGAGCCATCATACTTAACCAAATCTTATCCTGGGAACGTCTTCAATATTCCTCCCAGTGATTGTAAATACTCCTAGAATATCCTGACTTTGGGTACCATAATTTTAATAAATATTTTAACATCAGATATGAACGTTCTTGAGGTTTCTTTGCCATATCAAGATCCTCTGGGTAGTATTAAATGTAGTACAGTATACATAAAAATATTATTATTGAAATACATAACTCGATAATACATATACATTTATTTTAATATCATTTCTCTATTGTAATGTATAGGCAAACGTAATTCTACTTTATAATATATAGACGTTTCCTGACTGTTTTTTGTTTAAGTTATGTTTGGAAGTTTCTTTAATATGATAGTTTGTTGTTGACATGGACTTGTGGCTCAATTACTTGAAACCTGAGTTGAAAATATTTTGTGGTAGAGTTTGACGAGAGATAATAATGAATGTTTTGTCCATATTTATTGGTTTGGGGTCTCTCTCTCTCTCTCTCTCTCTCTCTCTCTCTCTCTCTCTCTCTCTCTCTCTCTCTCTCTCTCTCTCTCTCTCTCTCATTACAAGAGTTGATTATAAATGATCTTTCAAATCTCGTATTTTTCTACTATCCACTTTTTATTCTCTCCCTCTCATTCCTCTCTTCTTCTTTTTTCTCTCTCTCGTTCATTCGCTTGTCTTTCTACTCTTCCCTTCTTCCTCTCCCTCACATCATTCTTTTTCATTTTCTTCCTTCGTCATTTCCCTCCCCGCTTGTATTTCCACCTCCTATTTTATTGTTCTTCCTCCTTGTCCCTACTTCCCTTCTCGTCCTTCCTCCTCCACCGCTTCCATCCTTCCTTCACTTCTTCCTTCCTTTCTTCGTCCTCTCCTCCTCTCATTCCTCCCACCTCTCCCCTCCTGTAGCATTCCTCATCACCCCTCCTTCCATCTTCCCTTTTCTCCCTTCCTCACCCTCCTCCTCCTCATTCCTTTCTAATCTTCCTCTTCCTGTCTTTCTCTCCTCTCCATTCCTCTCCTCCTCCCGCACTTCAAAAGCCCCAATCTCTTAATCCTCCTCCTCTTCCTCCTCTTCCTCTCCCTGGTCTTCCCCTCCTCCTCCTCCTCCTCCTCCCTGCCCCCCCCCCTCTCTCTCCTCTCCCTCCGCTACTTTATCATGTCGGGAAGGGAGTGATTTTGACAGATATAAAGAGGCCTTCCCTTCTGGATGTGTTGCCTTAGAGAAAAATTCATCAGTTTCTCCTCAGCATAAAAAACGAAAACATATTAGTTGCCTTTGGTATTTTTTCTTGTTTCATTTATGTATATTGGAATATTTTGGGATATACTCAGGTATATACAGATACACATACATATATATACGCACACATAAATATACACACACGACCACGCATTTACATTTACACACACACACACACACACACACACACACACACACACACACACACACACACATACACAAGCTCTGAAAGGGCTGTACCAGTATCATAAACAAGCCACTTTGAGTACAGTAAACATATGTGGGTCAAGACTTAAGGTACACATGTTGAGCAGTCGAGGCTAATGGTGGTGGTGGTGGTGATGGTGATGATGATGATGATGAGCATAGCGAAGGAGAAGGAAAAGGATAATAAAAATAATAAGAACTGTCTGTCTGTCTGTCTGTCTGTCTGTCTGTCTGTCTGTCTAAACTACCATTAATAAATTCTACAACACTTGCACTGATATCCTTAGCGAGGTGTGGTCTGCGCCAGGGTCTCCGTCAGGTATGTGCTGCCCCACTGCCTGTCGACACGTACCTGTAATTAAGAGAGAAAGATAACGTTGAAATTAACAAGGAATAATGCGTGTACGTTTTATAATGCTCTCTCTCTCTCTCTCTCTCTCTCTCTCTCTCTCTCTCTCTCTCTCTCTCTCTCTAAGAAATGAATTAAAGCTATTTTGATGACGTAGTATTGTGGTAACATTGTTTATAAATTGCATCATGAACAGGTTAGAATGTTGAATGATCCTTCTACCCTTTGTGGTGGGAGGGGGAAGGGAGGGGGAAGAGGGAGGGAGGGAGAGAAGATGTCTCCCTTTCTATGATATAATAAATCTCCCTTTTCTTATTCTAATTCACCATTACCACTGAAATATGTGCCTATTTATCATTCTCATCCCGTTATATAATGTATTTTAGTTCTCCTCTCTCTCTCTCTCTCGGTGTCCCTATTATATAACAGGTCTTTCTTCCCTATTCCCTCTCTCCTTATTCCTATCCTTCTCTCCCTCCCCATCCCCCTCTCTCCATTCCCATTTCATAATAGATCTCTCCCTTCCCATTTCCCGTCCCGGAAGCCTCGACACTGGCCTCCTTGGCTGGTAATGGCGACTATTTCTCCGCCTGCCTCCGCTGAATGCCACACAGTGTCTACAACGGGGGCAATTCTCTTTGCTTTCACCAGGCAATCTGCTGAAAGACTGATGTGAGCTGAGAGAGAGAGAGAGAGAGAGAGAGAGAGAGAGAGAGAGAGAGAGAGAGGAACCTAAACAAAACTTATCCCCCGTACACAAAAATCATCAATAAATTAAATAAATCAAATCTTTAACTCATTTGGGGAAGTGACGTGACTTTTTGGCCAAACGTGAAGAGAATAATGTAAATATTCTCCTTTCTTTTTTCTTTTTTTTTCCTACAGGACAAGACAGAGCTGAGAATATATCTTCCATCCCCAAGGAAATCTATTTGAGAAATCTAATCCAAGGGAAAAGAATGAGAAGGAATGTGGAATATCAGAGGTCAATGTGGATCTGTGTTCATAGCTTTTAGAGTCCCCATCTTCTCTCTCTCTTTCTCTCTATCTCCCTATCTCTGTCTATCTATCTCTCTGTCATCACCAATTAAAAATAAATTTAAACAAAACCATATTTTTTCGTCCAATCGAGACGGGAATTTAAGAATATATATATCTAGATCTAATCTCTCCTTTATAAACTGTATATAACGTGATATCTCTCTTCTTGTCAAACTGTATATAACTTGTTCTTTTCTCTTTTTTATGAACTATATATAAGTTGGAATTTCTCCTCTATACAACCTGCATACAACGTTGTTTTCTCCTCCTTACAAACTATATATAACGTGGAATTTCTCGAGAGATTTATCTGGGTGTAACATAAGACGGATGCTGGCACCTCGTGAATCCTCAGCTCAACGTGGTCTAGGAGGCATGAACCAGACCACCCACCCACCACCCACCCACCAACTAACTAACCCACCCACAATCCTTATTCCTCATCCATCCACCACATCCACTATCGTACCTACCCACCCACAATCACCTTGAGAATTCAGTCCATTTCGTTCTGTGACCAACAATAGAGAGAAATAGTTTACATTCAGTTAATGTTAAACTACACTTGAGTTATTCATTCAGAGTTAACAATACGCATATGTTGTTGACTTTAGTAAATAACAGTACAGGTACAATAACAGACAGGTAGACGTGCGTTATTAATTCAGAATAACAGCACAGGTAGAAACACAAATGCAGGTACGGAACACAATACAGGTACGGAACACAATACAGGTACCGAACACAATACAGGTACATAGATTACAGGTAAAGGGATTACAGGTACAGTAATTACACAGTGATGAGAGTGCAGGTACACTTCTAAGGATGCATTCACATAATCATTAAATCATTTTGTATCCATATAAAGACACATATAAAGACACATATAAAGACACATATAAAGACACATATAAAGACACATATAAAGACACATATAAAGACACATATAAAGACACATATAAAGACACATATAAAGACACATATAAAGACACATATAAAGACACATATTAAGACATATAAAGACACATTTAAAGACACATATAAAGACACATATTAAGACACATATAAAGACACATATAAAGACACATATAAAGACACATTTAAAGACACATATAAAGACACATATAAAGACACATCATACACCCAAGACATACAGACATATTACCCTCTCAATACACTTATAGAAGAGCAAAACAAATAAATGACTGTATCTACGTCAGCCAATCAGATCCGTCACTGGTAAGTCATTAACGAGACGTACAGTAGGTGAGGAGGGTAGGAGGTAGTTTGGGGAGAGTGGTAGGGGGTAGTTTTGGAGGGGTGGGGGGGGGGGAGATTAAATGGCCAAAGCGAGGCACATAGATCTTCATTTCAGGTGGCAATTTTTACGAAGGAAGAAATACGTTAGCGATTTATTTCCTGGTCGTCTGAAAACCTGAGGGATACGTCTCTCTCTCTCTCTCTCTCTCTCTCTCTCTCTCTCTCTCTCTCTCTCTCCAACCCTCCTCCTCCCCCTCCCCCTCCCCTCTATTAACTTTCTCCTCGTTCCGCTGTTTCGGGTGTATTAGTTTTCTTTTTTTCTTTTATTTTCTTTTTTTCTCTTTTATGGAGTTTGTTTCTCTGTTTTTCTCTTTACTTTTTTGTTTGTTTTCTATTTTTTTAAACTTTTCTCTTATTTTCAGTTCGTTTCCTGTCTTTCGTTTAACCTCTTCTCTCATTTATTTCAATTTATCGGTATTTTCTCATTCCTGTCT